>JAUJEF010000041.1:0-255645 GCA_030444885.1 Citrus sp. QX-2021 | reverse complement strand
GGCCCTTCCGAGTCCGGCGGACGAAGTTGGCCAGCCCCACCCCCCAAGGCTATAGCCCACACGTTTTTGTGGCCTTTTTCCGCTGGGCGAAATTGGCGCCCCCGCCTTCGGGCGGTTATTTTGGGGTGCGGCTGTGCCCGGGGCATCTTTTTGGCACACGGATTGGCCAGCCACACCACCAAAGGCTATAGCCCACCTGTTTTTGTGGCCTTTTTCCGCTGGACGAACTTGGCGCCCGGCCTTCGGGCAGTTATTTTTAGGCGCGGCTTTTCCTGGGCCTATTTTTGGCACACAGTGGCCGCTCGCAAAGTCTCGCGCCATTCCGAGTCCGGCGGACGAAGTTGGCCAGCCCCACCCCCCAAGGCTATAGCCCACCCGTTTTTGTGGCCTTTTTCCGCTGGACGAACTTGGCGCCCCGGCCTTCGGGCGATTATTTTTGGGCGCGGCTGGGTCCGCGGCCTATTTTTGGCGCACGGAGGCCGTTCGCAAAATCTCGGGCCCTTCCGAGTCCGGCGGACGAAGTTGGCCAGCCCCACCCCCCAAGGCTATAGCCCACACGTTTTTGTGGCCTTTTTCCGCTGGACGAAATTGGCGCCCCCGCCTTCGGGCGGTTATTTTGGGGTGCGGCTGTGCCCGGGGCATATTTTTGGCACACGGAGGCCGCTCACAAAGTCTCGCGCCATTCCGAGTCCGGCGGATGAAGTTGGCCAGCCACACCACCCAAGGCTATAGCCCACCCGTTTTTGTGGCCTTTTTCCGCTGGACGAACTTGGCGCCCCGGCCTTCGGGCGGTTATTTTGTGGCGCGGCTGGGCCTGGGGCCTATTTTTGGTACACGGAGGCCGCTCGCAAAGTCTCGCTCCATTCCGAGTCCGGCGGACGAAGTTGGCCAGCCACACCACCCAAGGCTATAGCCCACCCGTTTTTGTGGCCTTTTTCCGCTGGACGAACTTGGCGCCCCGGCCTTCGGGCGGTTATTTTTAGGCGCGGCTGTGCCCGGGGCCTATTTTTGGCACACAGTGGCGGCACCCAAAGTCTCGCGCCATTCCGAGTCCGGCGGACGAAGTTGGCCAGCCACACCACCCAAGGCTATAGCCCACCCGTTTTTGTGGCCTTTTTCCGCTGGACGAACTTGGCGCCCCGGCCTTCGGGCGGTTATTTTTGGGTGCGGCTGTGCCCGGGGCCTATTTGGGGCACACAGTGGCGGTCGCAAAGTCTCGCGCCATTCCGAGTCCGGCGGACGAAGTCGGCCAGCCCCACCCCCCAAGGCAATAGCCCACCCGTTTTTGTGGCCTTTTTCCGCTGGACGAACTTGCCGCCCCGGCCTTCGGGCTGTTATTTTTGAGCGGGCCTGTGCCCGGGGCCTATTTTTGGCACACGGAGGCTTTTCGCAAAGTCTCGCGCCATTCCGAGTCCGGCGGACGAAGTTGGCCAGCCCCACCCCCCAAGGCTATAGCCCACCCGTTTTTGTGGCCTTTTTCCGCTGGACGAAATTGGCGCCCCGGTCTTCGGGTGGTTATTTTTGGGCGAGGCTGTGCCCGGGGCCTATTTTTGGCATACAGAGTCCGCTCGCAAAGTCTCGCGCCATTCCGAGTCCGGCGGACGAAGTTGGCCAGCCCCACCCCCCAAGGCTATAGCCCACCCGTTTTTGTGGCCTTTTTCCGCTGGACGAACATGGCGCCCCGGCCTTCGGGCGGTTATTTTTGAGCGCGGCTGTGCCCGGGGCCTATTTTTGGCACACGGAGGCCGTTCGCAAAGTCTCGCACCATTCCGAGTCCGGCGGACGAAGTGGGCCAGCCCCACCCCCCAAGGCTATAGCCCACCCGTTTTTGTGGCTTTTTTCCGCTGGACGAAATTGGCGCCCCGGCCTTCGAGCGATTATTTTTGGGCGCGGCTGTGCCCGCTGCCTAGCCTTGGCACACGGAGGCCGCTCGCAAAGTCTCGCGCCATACCGAGTCCGGCGGACGAAGTTGGCCAGCCCCACCCACCAAGGCTATAGCCCACCCGTTTTTGTGGCCTTTTTCCGCTGGACGAACTTGGCGCCCCGGCCTTTGGGCGGTTATTTTTGGGCGCGGCTGTGCCCGCGGCCTATTTTTGGCACACGGAGAATGCTCGCAAAGTCTCGCACCATTCCGAGTCCGGCGGACGAAGTTGGCCTGCCCCACCCCCCAAGGCTATAGCCCACCCGTTTTTGTGGCCTTTTTCCGCTGGACGAACTTGGCGCCCCGGCCTTTGGGCGGTTATCTTTGGCCGCGGCTGTGCCCGGGGCCTATTTTTGGCACACGTAGGCCGCTCGTAAAGTCTCGAGCCATTCCGAGTCCGGCGGACGAAGTTGGCCAGCCCCACCCCCCAAGGCTATAGCCCACCCGTTTTTGTGGCCTTTTTCCGCTGGACGAACTTGGCGCCCCGGCCTTCGGGCGGTTATCTTTGGCCGCGGCTGTGCCCGGGGCCTATTTTTGGCACACGTAGGCCGCTTGTAAAGTCTCGAGCCATTCCGAGTCCGGCGGACGAAGGTGGCCAGCCCCACCCCCCAAGGCTATAGCCCACCCGTTTTTGTGGCCTTTTTCCGCTGGACGAACTTGGCGCCACGGCCTTCGGGCGGTTATTTTTGGGCGCGGCTGTGCCCGGGGCCTATTTTTGGCACACAAAGGCCGCTCGTAAAGTCTCGTACCATTCCGAGTCCGGTGGACGAAGTCGGCCAGCCCCACCCCCCAAGGCTATAGCCCACCCGTTTTTGTGGCCTTTTTCCGCTGGACGAACTTGGCGCCCCGGCCTTTGGGCGGTTATTTTTGGGAGCGGCTTTGTCCGGTGCCTATTTTTGGCACTCGGCGGCCGCTCGCAAAGTCTCGCACCATTCCGAGTCCGGCGGATGAAGATGGCCAGCCCCACCCCCCAAGTCTATAGCCCAACCGTTTTTGTGGCCTTTTTCTGCTGGACGAACTTGGCGCCACGGCCTTCGGTCGGTTATTTTTGGGCGCGGCTGTGTCCGGGGCCTATTTTTGGCACACGGAGAACGCTCGCAAAGTCTCGCGCCATTCCGAGTCCGGCGGACGAAGTTGGCCTGCCCCACCCCCCAAGGCTATAGCCCACCCGTTTTTGTGGCCTTTTTCCGCTGGACGAACTTGGCGGCCCGGCCTTCGGGTGGTTATTTTTGGGAGCGGCTGTGCCCGGGGCCTACTTTTAGCACACGGAGGCCGCTCGCAAAGTCTCGAGCCAATCCGATTCCAGCGGACGAAGTTGGCCAGCCCCACCCCCGAAGGCTATAGCCCACCCGTTTTTGTTGCCTTTTTCCGCTGGACGAACTTGGCGCCCCGGCCTTCCGGCGGTTATCTTTGGCCGCGGCTGTGCCCGGGGCCGATTTTTGGCACACGTAGGCCGCTCGTAAAGTCTCGAACCATTCCGAGTCCGGCGGACGAAGTTGGCCAGCCCCACCCCCCAAGGCTATAGCCCACCCTATTTTGTGGCCTTTTTCCGCTGGACGAACTTGGCGCCACGGCCTTCGGGCGGTTATTTTTGGGCGCGGCGGTGCGCGGGGCCTATTTTTGGCACACAAAGGCCGCTCGCAAAGTCTCGTACCATTCCGAGTCCGGTGGACGAAGTCGGCCAGCCCCACCCCCCAAGGCTATAGCCCACCCGTTTTTGTGGCCTTTTTCCGCTGGACGAACTTGGCGCCCCGGCCTTTGGGCGGTTATTTTTGGAAGCGGCTTTGTCCGGTACCTATTTTTGGCACTCGGCGGCCGCTCGCAAAGTCTCGCACCATTCCGAGTCCGGCGGATGAAGATGGCCAGCCCCACCCCCCAAGTCTATAGCCCAACCGTTTTTGTGGCCTTTTTCCGCTGGACGAACTTGGCGCCACGGCCTTCGGTCGGTTATTTTTGGGCGCGGCTGTGTCCGGGGCCTATTTTTGGCACACGGAGAACGCTCGCAAAGTCTCGCGCCATTCCGAGTCCGGCGGACGAAGTTGGCCTGCCCCACCCCCCAAGGCTATAGCCCACCCGTTTTTGTGGTCTTTTTCCGCTGGACGAACTTGGCGGCCCGGCCTTCGGGTGGTTATTTTTGGGAGCGGCTGTGCCCGGGGCCTACTTTTAGCACACGGAGGCCGCTCGCAAAGTCTCGCGCCATTCCGAGTCCGGCGGACGAAGTTGGCCTGCCCCACCCCCCAAGGCTATAGCCCACCCGTTTTTGTGGCCTTTTTCCGCTGGACGAACTTGGCGCCCCGGCCTTTGGGCGGTTATTTTTGGGAGCGGCTTTGTCCGGTGCCTAATTTTGGCACTCGGAGCCCGCTCGCAAAGTCTCGCGCCATTCCGAGTCCGGCGGACGAAGTTGGCCAGCCCCACCCCCCAAGGCTATAGCCCACCCGTTTTTGTGGCCTTTTTCCGCTGGACGAACTTGGCGCCACGGCCTTCGGTCGGTTATTTTTGGGCGCGGCTGTGTCCGGGGCCTATTTTTGGCACACAGAGGCCGCTCGCAAAGTCTCGTACCATTCCGAGTCCGGTGGACGAAGTCGGCCAGCCCCACCCCCCAAGGCTATAGCCCACCCGTTTTTGTGGCCTTTTTCCGCTGGACGAACTTGGCGCCCCGGCCTTTGGGCGGTTAGTTTTGGGAGCGGCTTTGTCCGGTGCCTATTTTTGGCACTCAGAGGCCGCTCGCAAAGTCTCGCGCCATTCCGAGTCCGGCGGACGAAGTTGGCCAGCCCCACCCCCCAAGGCTATAGCCCACCCGTTTTTGTGGCCTTTTTCCGCTGGACGAACTTGGCGCCCCGGCCTGCGGGCGGTTATTTTTGGGAGCGGGTGTGCCCGGGGCCTATTTTTGGCACACGGAGGCCGCTCCCAAAGTCTCGCGCCATTCCGAGTCCGGCGGACGAAGTTGGCCTGCCCACCCCCCAAGGCTATAGCCCACCCGTTTTTGTGGCCTTTTTCCGCTGGACTAACTTGGCGCCCCGGCCTTTGGGCGGTTATTTTTGGGCGCGGCTGTGCCCGCGGCCTATTTTTGGCACACGGAGAATGCTCGCAAATTCTCGCACCATTCCGAGTCCGGCGGACGAAGTTGGCCTGCCCCACCCCCCAAGGCTATAGCCCACCCGTTTTTGTGGCCTTTTTCCGCTGGACGAACTTGGCGGCCCGGCCTTCGGGCGGTTAATTTTGGGCGCGGCTGTGCCCGGGTCCTATTTTTGGTACACGGAAGCCGCTCGCAAAGTCTCGCGCCATTCCGAGTCCGGCGGATGAAGTTGGCCATCCCCACCCCCCAAGGCTATAGCCCACCCGTTTTTGTGGCCTTTTTCCGCTGGACGAACTTGGCGCACCGGCCTTTGGGCGGATATTTTTGGGCGCGGCTGTGCCCGGGGCCTATTTTTGGCACACGGAGGCCGCTCGCAAAGTCTCGCGCCATTCCGAGTCCGGCGGACGAAGTTGGCCAGCCCCACCCCCCAAGGCTATAGCCCACCCGTTTTTGTGGCCTGTTTCCGCTGGACGAACTTGGCACCCCGGCCTTCGGGCGGTTATTTTTGGGAGCGGCTGTGCCCGGGCCTATTTTTCGCACACGGAGGCCGCTCGCAAAGTCTCACGCCATTCCGAGTCCGGCGGACGAAGTTGGCCAGCGCCACCCCCCAAGGCTATAGCCCACCCGTTTTTGTGGCCTTTTTCCGTTGGACGAACTTGGCGCCCCGGCCTTCGGGTGTTTATTTTTGGGAGCGGCTGTGCCCGGGGCCTATTTTTGGCACACGGAGGCCGCTCCCAAAGTCTCGCGCCATTCCGAGTCCGGCGGACGAAGTTGGCCTGCCCACCCCCCAAGGCTATAGCCCACCCGTTTTTGTGGCCTTTTTCCGCTGGACTAACTTGGCGCCCCGGCCTTTGGGCGGTTATTTTTGGGCGCGGCTGTGCCCGCGGCCTATTTTTGGCACACGGAGAATGCTCGCAAATTCTCGCACCATTCCGAGTCCGGCGGACGAAGTTGGCCTGCCCCACCCCCCAAGGCTATAGCCCACCCGTTTTTGTGGCCTTTTTCCGCTGGACGAACTTGGCGGCCCGGCCTTCGGGCGGTTAATTTTGGGCGCGGCTGTGCCCGGGTCCTATTTTTGGTACACGGAAGCCGCTCGCAAAGTCTCGCGCCATTCCGAGTCCGGCGGATGAAGTTGGCCATCCCCACCCCCCAAGGCTATAGCCCACCCGTTTTTGTGGCCTTTTTCCGCTGGACGAACTTGGCGCACCGGCCTTTGGGCGGATATTTTTGGGCGCGGCTGTGCCCGGGGCCTATTTTTGGCACACGGAGGCCGCTCGCAAAGTCTCGCGCCATTCCGAGTCCGGCGGATGAAGTTGGCCATCCCCACCCCCCAAGGCTATGGCCCACCCGTTTTTGTGGCCTTTTTCCGCTGGACGAACTTGGCGCCCCGGGCTTTGGGCGGTTATTTTGGACGCGGCTGTGCCCGGGGCCTCTTTTTGCCACACGGAGGCCGCTCGCAAAGTCTCGCGCCATTCCGAGTCCGGCGGACGAAGTTGGCCAGCCCCACCCCCCAAGGCTATAGCCCACCCGTTTTTGTGGCCTTTTTCCGCTGGACGAACCTGGCGCCCCTGCTTCGACAGTTATTTTTGGGCGCGGCTGTGCCTGCGGCCTATTTTTGGCACACGGAGGTGCCTCACAAAGTCTCGCGCCATTCCGAGTCCGGCGGACGAAGTCGGCCAGCCCCACCCCCCAAGGCTATAGCCCACCCGTTTTTGTGCCCTTTTCCCGCTGGACGAACTTGGCGCCCCGGCCTTCGGGCAGTTATTTTTGGGTGCGGCTGTGGCCGGGGCCTATTTTTGGCACACGGAGGCCGCTCGAAAAGTCTCGCGCGATTCTGAGTCCGGCGGACGAAGTTGGCCAGCCCCACCCCCCAAGGCTATAGCCCACCCGTTTTTGTGGCCTTTTTCCGCTGGACGAACTTGGCGCCCCGGCTTTCGGGCGGTTATTTTTGGGCGCGGCTGTGCCCGGGTCCTATTTTTGGTACACGGAAGCCGCTCGCAAAGTCTCGCACCATTCCGAGTCCGGCGGATGAAGTTGGCCATCCCCACCCCCCAAGGCTATAGCCCACCCGTTTTTGTGGCCTTTTTCCGCTAGACGAACTTGGCGCACCGGCCTTTGGGCGGATATTTTTGGGCGCGGCTGTGCCCGGGGCCTATTTTTGGCACACGGAGGCCGCTCGCAAAGTCTCGCGCCATTCCGAGTCCGGCGGGCGAAGTATGCCATCCCCACCCCCAAGGCTATAGCCCACCCGTTTTTGTGGCCTTTTTCCGCTGGACGAACTTGGCGCCCCGGCCTTAGGGCAGTTATTTTTGGCTGCGGCTGTGCCCGGGGCCTATTTTTGGCACACGGAGGCCGCTCGCGAAGTCTCGCGCCATTCCGAGTCCGGCGGACGAATCTGGCCAGCCCCACCCCCCAAGGCTATAGCCCACCCGTTTTTGTGGCCTTTTTCCGCTGGACGAACTTGGCGCACCGGCCTTTGGGCGGATATTTTTGGGCGCGGCTGTGCCCGGGGCCTATTTTTGGCACACGGAGGCCGCTCGCAAAGTCTCGCGCCATTCCGAGTCCGGCGGATGAAGTTGGCCATCCCCACCCCCCAAGGCTATGGCCCACCCGTTTTTGTGGCCTTTTTCCGCTGGACGAACTTGGCGCCCCGGGCTTTGGGCGGTTATTTTTGTTCGCGGCTGTGTCCGGGGCCTATTTTTGGCACGCGGAGGCCGATCGCAAAGTCTCGCGCCATTCCGAGTCCGGCAGACTAAGTTGGCCTGCCCCACCCCCCAAGGCTATAGCCCACCCGTTTTTGTGGCCTTTTTCCGCTGGACGAACTTGGCGCCCCGGCCTTCGGGCGGTTATTTTTGGGTGCGGCTGTGGCCGGGGCCTATTTTTGGCACACGGAGGCCGCTTGCAAAGTCTCGCGCCATTCCGAGTCCGGCGGACGAAGTTGGCCAGCCCCACCCCCCAAGGCTATAGCCCACCCGTTTTTGTGGCCTTTTTCCGCTGGACAAACTTGGCGCCCCGGCCTTCGGGCGGTTAATTTTGGGCGCGGCTGTGCCCGGGTCCTATTTTTGGTACACGGAAGCCGCTCGCAAAGTCTCGCGCCATTCCGAGTCCGGCGGATGAAGTTGGCCATCCCCACCCCCCAAGGCTATAGCCCACCCGTTTTTGTGGCCTTTTTCCGCTGGACGAACTTGGCGCACCGGCCTTTGTTCGGATATTTTTGGGCGCGGCTGTGCCCGGGGCCTATTTTTGGCACACGGTGGCCGCTCGCAAAGTCTCGCGCCATTCCGAGTCCGGCGGATGAAGTTGGCCATCCCCACCCCCCAAGGCTATGGCCCACCCGTTTTTGTGGCCTTTTTCCGCTGGACGAACTTGGCGCCCCGGCCTTCGGGCGGTTATTTTTGGCCGCGGCTGTGCCCGGGGCCTATTTTTGGCACAAGGAGACCGCTCGCAATGTCTCACACCATTCCGAGTCCGGCGGACGAAGTTGGCCAACCCCACCCCCCAAGGGTATAGCCCACCCGTTTTTGTGGCCTTTTTCTGCTGGACGAACTTGGCGCCCCGGCCTTCGGGCGGTTATTTTTGGCTACGGCTGTGCCCGGGGCCTATTTTTGGCACACGGAGGCCACTCGCAAAGTCTCGCGCCATTCTGAGTCCGGCGGATGAAGTTGGCCAGCCCCACCCCCAAGGCTATAGCCCACCCGTTTTTGTGGCCTTTTTCCGCTGGACGAACTTGGCGCCCCGGCCTTCGGGCGGTTATTTTTGGGCACGGCTGTGCCCGGGGCCAATTTTTGGCACACGGAGGCCGCTCGCAAAGTCTCGCACAATTCCGAGTCCGGCGGATGAAGTTGGCCAACCCCACCCCCCAAGGCTATAGCCCACCCGTTTTTTGTGGCCTTTTTCCGCTGGACGAACTTGGCGCCCCGGCCTTCGGGCAGTTATTTTTGGGCGCGGCTGTGCCCGGGGCCAATTTTTGGCAAACGGAGGCCGCTCGCAAAGTCTCGCGCAATTCCGAGTCCGGCGGACGAAGTTGGCCAGCCCCACCCCACAAGGCTATAGCCCACCCGTTATTGTGGACTTTTTCCGCTGGACGAACTTGGCGCCCCGGCCTTCCGGCGGTTATTTTTGGGCGCGTCTATGCCCGGGGCCAATTTTTGGCACACGGAGGCCGCTTGCAAAGTCTCGCGCCAGTCCGAGTCTGGGGGACGAAGATGGCCAGCCCCACCCCCCAAGGCTATAGCCCACCCGTTTTTGCGGCCTTTTTCCGCTGGACGAACTTGGCGCCCCGGCCTTAGGGCAGTTATTTTTGGCTGCGGCTGTGCCCAGGTCCTATTTTTGGCACAGGGAGCCCGCTCGCGAAGTCTCGCGCCATTCCGAGTCCGGCAGACGAATTTGGCCAGCCCCACCCCCCAAGCCTATAGCCCACCCGTTTTTGTGGCCTTTTTCCGCTGGACGAAATTGGCGCCCCGGCCTTCGGGCGGTTATTTTTGGCCGCGGTTGTGCCCGGGGCCTATTTTTGGCACAAGGAGACCGCTCGCAATGTCTCACACCATTCCGAGTCCGGCGGACGAAGTTGGCCAACCCCACCCCCCAAGGGTATAGCCCATCCGTTTTTGTGGCCTTTTTCTGCTGGACGAACTTCGCGCCCGGGCCTTCGGGCGGTTATTTTTGGGCGCGGCTGTGCCCGGGGCCTATTTTTGGCACACGGAGGCCACTCGCAAAGTTTGGCGCCATTCCGAGTCCGGCGGACGAAGTTGGCCAACCCCACCCCCCAAGGGTATAGCCCATCCGTTTTTGTGGCCTTTTTCTGCTGGACGAACTTCGCGCCCGGGCCTTCGGGCGGTTATTTTTGGGCGCGGCTGTGCCCGGGGCCTATTTTTGGCACACGGAGGCCGCTCGCAAAGTTTGGCGCCATTCCGAGACCGGTGGACGAAGTTGGCCAGCCCCACCCCCCAAGGCTATAGCCCACCCGTTATTGTGGCCTTTTTCCGCTGGACGAACTTGGCGCCCCGGCCTTCCGGCGGTTATTTTTGGGCGCGTCTATGCCCGGGGCCAATTTTTGGCACACGGAGGCCGCTCGCAAAGTCTCGCGCCAGTCCGAGTCTGGCGGACGAAGATGGCCAGCCCCACCCCCCAAGGCTATAGCCCACCCATTTTTGTGGCCTTTTTCCGCTGGACGAACTTGGCGCCCCGGCCTTAGGGCAGTTATTTTTGGCTGCGGCTGTGCCCGGGGCCTATTTTTGGCACACGGAGGCCGCTCGCGAAGTCTCGCGCCATTCCGAGTCCGGCGGACGAATTTGGCCAGCCCCACCCCCCAAGGCTATAGAACACCCGTTTTTGTGGCCTTTTTCCGCTGGACGAAATTGGCGCCCCGGCCTTCGGGCGGTTATTTTTGGCCGCGGCTGTGCCCGGGGCCTATTTTTGGCACAAGGAGACCGCTCGCAATGTCTCACACCATTCCGAGTCCGGCGGACGAAGTTGGCCAACCCCACCCCCCAAGGGTATAGCCCACCCGTTTTTGTGGCCTTTTTCTGCTGGACGAACTTGGCGCCCCGGCCTTCGGGCGGTTATTTTTGGGCGCGGCTGTGTCCGGGGCCTATTTTTGGCACGCAGATGCCGCTCACAAAGTCTCGCGCTATTCCAAGTCCGGCGGACGAAGTTTGCCAGCCCCACCCCCTAAGGCTATAGCCCGCCCGTTTTTGTGGCCTTTTTCCGCTGGACGAACTTGGCGCCCCGGCCTTCGGGCGGTTATTTTTGGGCGCGGCTGTCCCCGGGGCCTATTTTTGGCACACGGAGGCCGCTCGCAAAGTCTTACGCAATTCCGAGTCCGGCGGACGAAGTTGGCCAGCCCCACCCCACAAGGCTATAGCCCACCCGTTATTGTGGCCTTTTTCTATTGGACGAACTTGGCGCCCCAGCCTTCCGGAGGTTATTTTTGGGCGCGTCTATGCCCGGGGCCAATTTTTGGCACACGGAGGCCGCTCGCAAAGTCTCGCGCCAGTCCGAGTCTGGGGGACGAAGATGGCCAGCCCCACCCCCCAAGGCTATAGCCCACCCGTTTTTGTGGCCTTTTTCCGCTGGACGAACTTTGCGCCCCGGGCTTCGGGCGGTTATTTTCGGGTACGGCTTTGCCCGGGGCCTATTTTTGGCACACGGAGGTACCTCGCAAAGTCTCGTACCATTCCGAGTCCGGGGGACGAAGTTTGCCAGCCCCACCCCCCAAGGCTATAGCCCACCCGTTTTTGTGGCCTTTTTCGGCTGGACGAACTTCCCGCCCCGGCCTTCGGGTGGGTATTTTTGGGTGTGGTTGTGCCCGCGGCCTATTTTTGGCACACGGAGGCGCCTCACAAAGTCTTGCACCATTCCGACTCCGGCGGACGAAATTGCCCAGTCCCACCCCCCAAGGTTATAGCCCACACGTTTTTCAGGCCTTTTTCCGCTGGACGAACTTGGCGCCCCGGCCTTCGGGCGGTTATTTTTGGGCACGTCTGTGCCCGCGGCCTATTTTTGGCATGCGGAGGTGCCTCGCAAAGTCTCGTGCCATTCGGAGTCCGGCGGACGAAGTTGGCCAGCCCCACCCCCCAAGGCTATAGCCCACCCGTTTTTGTGGCCTTTTTCCGTTGGACGAACTTGGCGACCCGGCCTTCGGGCTGTTATTTTTGGGTGCGGCTGTGCCCGTGGCCTATTTTTGGCACACGGAGGCCCCTCGCAAAGTCTCGCGCCTTTCCGAGTCCGGCGGACGAAGTTGGCCAGCCCCACCCCCCAAGGCTATAGCCCACCCGTTTTTGTGGCCTTTTTCCGCTGGACGAACTTGGCGCCCCAGCCTTCGGGCGCGTATTTTTGAGCGCGGCTGTGTTCTCGGCCTATTTTTGGCACACGGAGGTGCCTCGCAAAGTCTCGCGCCATTCCGAGTCCGGCGTACGAAGTTGGCCAGCCCCACCCCCCAAGGATATAGCCCACCCGTTTTTGTGGCCTTTTTCCGCTGGACGAACTTGGCGCCCCGGCCTTCGGGCGGGTATTTTTGAGCGCGGCTGTGCCCGTGGGCTATTTTTGGCACACGGAGGCACCTCTCAAAGTCTCGCGGCATTCCTAGTCCGGCGGACGAAGTTGGCCAGCCCCACCCCCCAAGGCTTCAGCCCACCCGTTTTTGTGGCCTTTTTCCGCTGGACGAACTTGGCGGCCCGGCCTTCGGCGGGTATTTTTGGCGCGGCTGTGCCCATGCTGCCTATTTTTGGCACACGGAGGTGCCTCGCAAAGTCTCGCGCCATTCCTAGTCCGGCGGACGAGTTGGCCAGCCCCACCCCCAAGACTTCAGCCCACCCGTTTTGTGGCCTTTTTCCGCTGGACGAACTTGGCGGCCCGGCCTTCGGGCGGGTATTTTTGGGCGCGGCTGTGCCCGCGGCCTATTTTTGGCACACGGAGGTGCCTCGCAAAGTCTCGCGCCATTACGAGTACGGCGGACGAAGTTCTCCAGCCCCCAACCCCCAAGGAATTAGCCCACCCTTTTTTTTGCCCTTTTTCCGAGGGACGGTCTTGGCGCCCGGCCTTCGGGCTGTATTTTTGGGCGCGGCTGTGCGTTCGGCCTATTTTTGGCACACGGAGGTGCCTCGCAAAGTCTCGCGCCATTTCTAGGCCGGCGGACGAAGTTGGCCAGCCCCCATCCCCCAAGGCTATAGCCCACCCGTTTTTGTGCCCTTTTTCCGCTGGACGAACTTGGCGCCCCGGCCTTCGGGCGTGTATTTTTGGGCGCGGCTGTTCACGCGTCCTATGTTTGGCACACGGAGGTGCCTCGCAAAGTCTCGCGCCATTCCGAGTCCGGCGGACGAAGTTGGCCTGCCCCACCCCCCAAGGCTATAGCCGACCCATTTTTGTGGCCTTTTTCCGCTGGACGAACTTGGCGCCCCGGCCTTCGGGCGGTTATTTTTGGGCACGGCTGTGCCCGTGGCCTATTTTTGGCATACGGTGGTGCCTCGCAAAGTCTCGCGCCATTCCGAGTCCGGCGGACGAAGTCGGCCAGCCCCACCCCCCAAGGCTATAGCCCACCCGTTTTTGTGGCCTTTTTCCGTTGGACGAACTTGGCGCCCCGGCCTTCGGGCGGGTATTTTTGGGCGTGACTGTACCCGCGGCCTATTTTTGGCACGCGGAGGTGCCTCGCAAAGTCTCGCGCCATTCCTAGTCCGGCGGACGAAGTGGGCCAGCCCCACCCCCCAAGGCTATAGCCCACCCGTTTTTGTGGCCTTTTTCCACTGGACGAACATGGCGCCCTGGCCTTCGGGCGGGTATTTTTGGGCGCGGCTGTGCCCTCGGCCTATTTTTGGCACACGGAGGTGCCTCGCAAAGTCTTGCGCCATTCCGAGTCCGGCGGACGGTCGTCGCCAGCCCCACCGCCCAAGGCTATAGCCCACCCGATTTTGTGGCTTTTGTCCGCTGGACGAACTTGGGGCCCCGGCCTTCGGGCTGTATTTTTGGGCGTGGCTGTGGCCGCTGGCTATTTTTGGTACACGGAGGTGGCTCACAAAGTCTCGCGCCTTTTCGAGTCCGGCGGACGAAGTGGGCCAGCCCCACCCCCCAAGGATATAGCCCACCCGTTTTTGTGGCCTTTTTCCGCTGGACGAACTTGGAGCCCCGGCCTTTGGTAGAGTATTTTTGGGTGCGGCTGTGCCCTCGGCCTATTTTTGGCACACGGAGGGCCCTCGCAAAGTCTCGCTCCATTCCGAGTCTGGCGGAAGAAGTTGTCCAGCCCCACCCCCCAAGGATATAGCCCACCCGTTTTTGTGGCCTTTTTCCGCTGGACGAACTTGGCGCCCCGGCCTTCGGGCGGGTATTTTTGAGCGCGGCTGTGCCCGCGGGCTATTTTTGGCACACGGAGGCACCTCACAAAGTCTCGCGGCATTCCTAGTCCGGCGGACGAAGTTGGCCAGCCCCACCCCCCAAGGCTTCAGCCCACCCGTTTTTGTGGCCTTTTTCCGCTGGACGAACTTGGCGGCCCGGCCTTCGGGCGGGTATTTTTGGGTGCGGCTGTGCCCGCGGCCTATTTTTGGCACACGGAGGCACCTCGCAAAGTCTCGCGCCATTCCGAGTTCGGCGGACGAAGTTCTCCAGCCCCACCCCCCAAGGCTATAGCCCACCCGTTTTTGTGGCCTTTTTCCGCTGGACGAACTTGGCGCCCCGGCCTTCGGGCTGTATTTTTGGGCGCGGCTGTGCGTTCGGCCTATTTTTGGCACACGGAGGTACCTCGCAAAGTCTCGCGCCATTTCTAGTCCGGCGGACGAAGTTGGCCAGCCCCCATCCCCCAAGGCTATAGCCCACCCGTTTTTGTGCCCTTTTTCCGCTGGACGAACTTGGCGCCCCGGCCTTCGGGCGTGTATTTTTGGGCGCGGCTGTTCACGCGTCCTATGTTTGGCACACGGAGGTGCCTCGCAAAGTCTCGCGCCATTCCGAGTCCGGCGGACGAAGTTGGCCTGCCCCACCCCCCAAGGCTATAGCCGACCCATTTTTGTGGCCTTTTTCCGCTGGACGAACTTGGCGCCCCGGCCTTCGGGCGGTTATTTTTGGGCTCGGCTGTGCCCGTGGCCTATTTTTGGCATACGGTGGTGCCTCGCAAAGTCTCGCGCCATTCCGAGTCCGGCGGACGAAGTCGGCCAGCCCCACCCCCCAAGGCTATAGCCCACCCGTTTTTGTGGCCTTTTTCCGTTGGAGGAACTTGGCGCCCCGGCCTTCGGGCGGGTATTTTTGGGCGTGACTGTACCCGCGGCCTATTTTTGGCACGCGGAGGTGCCTCGTAAAGTCTCGCGCCATTCCTAGTCCGGCGGACGAAGTTGGCCAGCCCCACCGCCCAAGGCTATAGCCCACCCGTTTTTGTGGCCTTTTTCCACTGGGACGAACTTGGCGCCGTGGACTTCGGGGGGGTATTTTGGGGCGAGTCTGTTCCCTCGGCCTATTTTTGGCACTCGGAGGTGCCTCGCAAAGTCTTGCGCCATTCCGAGTCCGGCGGACGAAGTCGGCCAGCCCCACCGCCCAAGGCTATAGCCCACGCGCTTTGTGGCTTTTGTCCGCTGGACGAACTTGGGGCCCCGGCCTTCGGGCTGTATTTTTGGGCGCGGCTGTGGCTGCTGGCTATTTTTGGCACACGGAGGTGGCTCACAAAGTCTCGCGCCTTTTCGAGTCCGGCGGACGAAGTTGGCCAGCCCCACCCCCCAAGGATATAGCCCACCCGTTTTTGTGGCCTTTTTCCGCTGGACGAACTTGGAGCCCCGGTCTTTGGTAGAGTATTTTTGGGTGCGGCTGTGCCCACGGCCTATTTTTGGCACACGGATGCACCTCGCAAAGTCTCGCGCCATTCCGACTCCGGCGGACGAAGTTGGCCAGCCCCACCCCCCAAGGCTATAGCCCACCCGTTTTTGTTGCCTTTTTCCGCTGGACGAACTTGGCGCTCCGGCCTTCGGGTGGGTATTTTTGGGCGCGGCTGTGCCCTCGGCCTATGTTTGGCACACGGAGGTGCCTCGCAAAGTCTCGTGCCATTCCGAGTCCGGCGGACAAAGTTGGCCAGCCCCACCCCCCAAGGCTATAGCCCCCCCGTTTTTGTGGCCTTTTTCCGCTGGACGAACTTGGCGCCCCGGCCTTCGGGCTGTATTTTTGGGAACGGCTGTGGCCGCGGCCTATTTTTGGCACACGGAGGCACCTCGCAAAGTCTCGCGCCATTCCGAGACCGGCGGACGAAGTCGGCCAGCCCCACCCCCCAAGGCTATAGCCCACCCATTTTTGTGGCCTTTTTCCGCTGGACGAACTTGGCGCCCCGGCCTTCGGGAGAGTATTTTTGGGCGCGGCTGTGCCCACGGCCTATTTTTGGCACACGGAGGCGCCTCGCAAAGTCTCGTGCCATTCCGAGTCCGGCGGACGAAGTTGGCCAGCCGCACCCCCCAAGGCTATAGCCCACACGTTTTTGTGGCCTTTTTCCGCTGGACGAACTTGGCGCCCCCGCCTTCGGGCAGTTATTTTTGGGCGTGGCTGTGCCCGCGGCCTATTTTTAGCATGCGGAGGGGCCTCGCAAAGTCCCGCGCCATTCCGAGGCGGGCGGACGAAGTGGGCCAGCCCCACCCCCCAAGTCTATAGCCCACCCGTTTTTGTGGCCTTTTTCCGCTGGACAAACTTGACGCCCCGGCCTTCGGGCGGGTATTTTGGGCGCGGCTGTGCCCGCGGCCTATTTTTGGCACACGGAGGCGCCTCGCAAAGTCTCGCGCCATTCCGAATTCGGCGGACGAACTTATCCGGCCCCACCCCCCAAGGCTATAGCCCACCCGTTTTTGTGGCCTTTTTCCGCTGGACGAACTTGACGCCCCGGCCTTCGGGCCGGTATTTTGGGTGCGGCTGTGCCCGCGGCCTATTTTTGGCACACGGAGACGCCTCGCAAAGTCTCGCCCCATTCCGACTTCGGCGGACGAACTTGTCCACACCCACCCCCCAAGGCTATAGCCCACCCGTTTTTGTGGCCTTTTTCCGCTGGATGAACTTGGTGCCCCGGCCTTTGGGCGGGTATTTTTGAGCGCGGCTGTGCCTGCGGGCTATTTTTGGCACACGGAGGTGCCTCGCAAAGTCTCGCGGCATTCCTAGTCCGGCGGACGAAGTTGGCCAGCCCCACCCCCCAAGGCTTCAGCCCACCCGTTTTGTGCCCTTTTTCCGCTGGACGAACTTGGCGCCCCGGCCTTCGGGCAAGTATTTTTGGGCGCGGCTGTGCCCGCGGCCTATTTTTGGCACACGGAGGCACCTCGCAAAGTCTCGCGCCATTCCGAGTTCGGCGGACGAAGTTGCCCAGCCCCACCCCCCAAGGCTATAGCCCACCCGTTTTTATGGCCTTTTTCCGCTGGACGAACTTGGCGCCCCGGCCTTCGGGCTGTATTTTTGGGCGCGGCTGTGCCCTCAGCCTATTTTTGGCACACGGAGGTGCCTCGCAAAGTCTCGCGCCATTCCTAGTCCGGCGGACGAAGTTGGCCAGCCCCCACCACCCAAGGCTATAGCCCACCCGTTTTTGTGGCCTTTTTCCCCTGGACGAACTTGGCGCCCCGGCCTTCGGGCGGGTATTTTTGGGTGCGGCTGTTCCCGCGTCCTATGTTTGGCACACGGAGGTGCCTCGCAAAGTCTCGCGCCATTCCGAGTCCGGTGGACGAAGTTGGCCAGCCCCACCCCCCAAGGCTATAGCCGACCCATTTTTGTGGCCTTTTTCCGCTGGACGAACTTGGCGCCCCGGCCTTCGGGCGGTTAATTTTGGTGCGGCTGTGCCCGCAGCCTATTTTTGGCATACAGAGGTGCCTCGCAAAGTCTCGCGCCATTCCGAGTCCGGCGGACGAAGTCGGCCAGCCCCACCCCCCAAGGCTATAGCCAACCCGTTTTTGTGGCCTTTTTCCGCTGGACGAACTTGGCGCCCCGGCCTTCGGGCGGGTATTTTTGGGTGCGGCTGTGCCCGCGACCTATTTTTGGTACACGGATGCGCCTCGCAAAGTTGGCCAGCCCCTCCCCCCAAGGCTATAGCCCACCCGTTTTTTGGCCATTTTTCCGCTGGGGGTTTTGGGCGCGCCAACCGTCGGGGGGTTATATTTGGACGCGGCTGTGCCCTCGGCCTATTTTTTGCACGCGGAGGCCGCTCGCAAAGTATCGCCCCATTCTGAGTCCGGGGGACGATGTTGGCCAGCCCCTCCCCCCAAGGCTATAGCCCACCCGTTTTTGTGGCCTTTTTCCGCTGGACGAACTTGGCGCCCCGACCTTCGGGAGGTTATTTTTGGGCGTGGCTGTGCCCGGGGCCTACTTTTGGTACACGGAGGCCGCTCGCAAAGTCTCGCGCCATTCCGAGTCCGGCGGACAAAGTTGGCCAGCCCCACCCCCCAAGGCTATAGCCCACCCGTTTTTGTGGCCTTTTTCCGCTGGACGAACTTGGCGCCCCGACCTTCGGGTGATTATTTTTGGGTGCGGCTGTGCCCGGGGCCTATTTTTGACACACGGAGGCCGCTCGCAAGGTCTCGCGCAATTCCGAGTCCGCCGGACGAAGTTGGCCAGCCCCACCCCCCACGGATATAGCCCACCTGTTTTTGTGGACTTTTTCCGCTGGACGAAATTGGCGCCCCGGTCTTCGGGGGTTATTTTTGGGCGCGGCTGTGCCCGGGGCCTATTTTTGGCACACGGGGGCCGCTCGCAAAGTCTCGCGCCATTCCGAGTCCGGCGGACGAAGTTGGCCAGCCCCACCCCCCAAGGCTATAGCCCACCCGTTTTTGTGGCCTTTTTCCGCTGGACGAACTTAGCGCCCCGGCCTTCGGGCGGTTATTTTTGGGCGCGGCTGTGTCCGGGGACTATTTTTGACCCACGGAGGCCGATCGCAAAGTCTCGCGCCTTTCCGAGTCCGGCGGACGAAGTTGGCCAGCCCCACCCCCCAAGGCTATATCCCACCCGTTTTTGTGGCCTTTTTCCGTTGGACGAACTTGGCGCCCCGGCCTTCGCGCGGTTATTTTTGGGCGCGGCTGTGCCCTGGGCCTATTTTTGAGACACGGAGGCCGCTCGCAAAGTCTCGCGCCATTCCGAGTCCGGCGGACGAAGTTGGCCAGCCCCACCCCCCAAGGCTATTGCCCACCCGTTTTTGTGGCCTTTTTCAGCTGGACGAACTTGGCGCCCCGGCCTTCGGGCGGTTATTTTTGGGCGCTGCTATGCCCGGGGCCTAATTTTGGCACACGGAGGCCGCTTGCCAAGTCTCGCGCCATTCCGAAGCCGGCGGACAAAGTTGGCCAGCCCCACCCCCCAAGGCTATAGCCCACCCGTTTTTGTGGCCTTTTTCCGCTGGACGAACTTGGCGCCCAGGACTTCGTGCGGTTATTTTTGGGCGCGGCTGTGCTCGGGGCCTATTTTTGGCACACGGAGGCCGCTCGCAAAGTCTCGCCCCATTCCGAGTCCGGCGGACGAAGTTGACCAGCCGTACCCCCCAAGGCTATAGCCCACCCGTTTTTCTGGCCTTTTTCCGCTGGACGAACTTGGCGCCCCGGCCTTCGGGCGGTTATTTTTGGGCGCGGCTGTGCCCGGGGCCTACTTTTGGCACACGGATGCCGCTCGCAAAGTCTCGCGCCATTCCGAGTCCGGCGGACGAAGTTGGCCAGCCCCACCCCCCAAGGCTATAGCCCACCCGTTTTTGTGGCCTTTTTCCGCAGGACGAACTTGGCGCCCCGGCCTTTGGGCTGTTATTTTTGGGCACGGCTGTGCCCGGGGCCTACTTTTGGCACACGAAGGCCGCTCTCAAAGTCTCGCCCCATTCCGAATCCGGCAGACGAAGTTGGCCAGCCCCACCCCCCACGTCTATAGCCCACCCGTTTTTGTGGCCTTATTCCGCAGGGCGAACTTGGCGCCCTAGCCTTCGGGCGGTTATTTTTGGGTGCGGCTTTGACCGGGGCCTATTTTTGGCACACGGAGGCCGCACGCAAAGTCTCGCGCCATTCCTAGTCCAGCGGACGAAGTTGGCCAGCCCCACCCCCCAAGGCTATAGCCCACCTATTTTTGTGGCCTTTTTCCGCTGGATGAACTTGCCGCCTCGACCTACGAGCGGTTATTTTTGGGTGCGGTTGTGACCGGGGCCTATTTTTGGCAGACGGAGGCCGCACGCAAAGTCTCGCACCATTCCGAGTCCGGCGGACGAAGTTGGCCAGCCCCACCCCCCAAGGCTATAGCCCACCCGTTTTTGTGGCCTTATTCCGCTGGACGAACTTGGCACCCCGTCCTTCGGGAGGTTATTTTTGGACGCGGCTCTGTCCGGGGCCTATTTTTGGTACACGGACGCCGTTCGCAAAGTCTCGCGCCTTTCCGAGTCCGGCGGACGACGTTGGCCAGCCCCACCCCCCAAGGCTATAGCCCACCCGTTTTTGTGGCCTTTTTCCGCTGGACGAACTTGGCGCCCCGGCCTTCGGGCGGTTATTTTTGGGCGCGGCTGTGCCCGCGGCCTATTTTTGGCACACGGAGGCCGCTCGCAAAGTCTCGCGCCATTCCGAGTTCGACGGACGAAGTTGGCCAGCCCCACCCGCCAAAGCTATAGCCCACCCGTTTTTGTGGCCTTTTTCCGCTGGACGAACTTGGCGCCCCGGCCTTCGGGAGGTTATTTTTGGGCGCGGCTGTGCCCGGGGCCTACTTTTGACACACGGAGGCCGCTCGCAAAGTGTCACGCCATTCCGAGTCCGGCGGAAAAAGTTGGCCAGCCCCACCCCCCAAGGCTATAACCCACCCGTTTTTGTGGCCTTTTTCCGCTGGACGAACTTGGCGCCCCGGCCTTCGGGTGGTTATTTTTTGGGTGCGGCTGTGCCCGGGGCCTATTTTTGACACACGGAGGCCGCTCGCAAAGTGTCGCACCAATCCGAGTCCAGCGGACGAGGTTGGCCAGCCCCACCCCCCACGGCTATAGCCCACCCGTTTTTGTGGCCTTTTTCCGCAGGACGAACTTGGCGCCCTAGCCTTCGGGCGGTTATTTTTGGGCGCGGCTGTGACCGGGGCCTATTTTTGGCAGACGGAGGCCGCACGCAAAGTCTCGCGCCATTCCGAGTCCGGCGGACGAAGTTGGCCAGCCCCACCCCCCAAGCCTTTAGCCCACCCGTTTTTGTGGCCTTTTTCCGCTGGACGAACTTGCCGCCTCGGCCTTCGGGCGGTTATTTTTGAGCGCGGCTGTGCCCGGAGCCTATTTTTGGCACACGGAGGCCGCTCGCAAAGTCTCACGCCATTCCGAGTCCTGCGGACGAAGTTGGCCAGCCCCACCCCCCAAGGCTATAGCCCACCCGTTTTTGTGGCCTTTTTCCGCTGGACGAACTTGGCCCCCCGGCCTTCGGGTGGTTATTTTTGGGCTCGGCTGTGCCCGGGGCTTATTTTTGGTACACGGAGGCCGCTCGTAAATTTTCGCTCCATTCCGAGTCCGGCGGACGAAGTTGGCCAGCCCCACCCCCCAAGGCTATAGCCCACCCGTTTTTGTGGCCTTTTTAAGCTGGATGAACTTGGCGCCCCGGCCTTCGGGTGGTTATTTTAGGGCGCGGCTGTGCCCGGGGCCTATTTTTGGCACAGGGAGGCCGCTCGCAAAGTCTCGCGCCATTCTGAGTCCGGCGGACGAAGTTGGCCAGCCCCACCCCCCAAGGCTATAGCCCACCCGTTTTTGTGGCCTTTTTCCGCTGGACGAACTTGGCGCCCGGGCCTTCGGGCTGTTATTTTTGGGCGCGGCTGTGACCGGGGATTTATTTTTTGCACACGGAGGCCGCTCGCGAAGTCTCGCGCCATTCCGAGTCCGGCGGACGAAGTTGGCCAGCCCCACCCCCCAAGGCTATAGCCCACCCGTTTTTGTGGCCTTTTTCCGCTGGACGAACTTGGCGCCCCGGCCTTCGGGTGGTTATTTTTGGGCGCGGCTGTGTCCGGGGACTATTTTTGACCCACGGAGGCCGATCGCAAAGTCTCGCGCCTTTCCGAGTCCGGCGGACGAAGTTGGCCAGCCCCACCCCCCAAGGCTATAGCCCACCCGTTTTTGTGGCCTTTTTCCGCTGGACGAACTTGGCGCCCCGGCCTTCGGGAGGTTATTTTTGGGCGTGGCTGTGCCCGGGGCCTACTTTTGGTACACGGAGGCCGCTCGCAAAGTCTCGCGCCATTCCGAGTCCGGCGGACAAAGTTGGCCAGCCCCACCCCCCAAGGCTATAGCCCACCCGTTTTTGTGGCCTTTTTCCGCTGGACGAACTTGGCGCCCCGACCTTCGGGTGGTTATTTTTTGGGCGCGGCTGTGCCCGGGGCCTATTTTTGACACACGGAGGCCGCTCGCAAAGTCTCGCGCAATTCCGAGTCCGGCGGACGAAGTTGGCCAGCCCCACCCCCCACGGATATAGCCCACCTGTTTTTGTGGCCTTTTTCCGCTGGACGAAATTGGCGCCCCGGTCTTCGGGGGTTATTTTTGGGCGCGGCTGTGCCCGGGGCCTATTTTTTGCACACGGAGGCCGCTCGCAAAGTCTCGCGCCATTCCGAGTCCGGCGGACGAAGTTGGCCAGCCCCACCCCCCAAGGCTATAGCCCACCCGTTTTTGTGGCCTTTTTCCGCTGGACGAACTTGGCGCCCGGGCCTTCGGGCTGTTATTTTTGGGCGCGGCTGTGACCGGGGATTTATTTTTTGCACACGGAGGCCGCTCGCGAAGTCTCGCGCCATTCCGAGTCCGGCGGACGAAGTTGGCCAGCCCCACCCCCCAAGGCTATTGCCCACCCGTTTTTGTGGCCTTTTTAAGCTGGACGAACTTGGCGCCCCGGCCTTCGGGTGGTTATTTTTTGGGTGCGGCTGTGCCCGGGGCCTATTTTTGACACACGGAGGCCGCTCGCAAAGTGTCGCACCAATCCGAGTCCAGCGGACGAGGTTGGCCAGCCCCACCCCCCACGGCTATAGCCCACCCGTTTTTGTGGCCTTTTTCCGCTGGACGAACTTGGCGCCCCGGCCTTCGGGCGGTTATTTTTGGGCGCGGCTGTGTCCGGGGACTATTTTTGACCCACGGAGGCCGATCGCAAAGTCTCGCGCCTTTCCGAGTCCGGCGGACGAAGTTGGCCAGCCCCACCCCCCAAGCCTTTAGCCCACCCGTTTTTGTGGCCTTTTTCCGCTGGACGAACTTGCCGCCTCGGCCTTCGGGCGGTTATTTTTGAGCGCGGCTGTGCCCGGAGCCTATTTTTGGCACACGGAGGCCGCTCGCAAAGTCTCACGCCATTCCGAGTCCTGCGGACGAAGTTGGCCAGCCCCACCCCCCAAGGCTATAGCCCACCCGTTTTTGTGGCCTTTTTCCGCTGGACGAACTTGGCCCCCCGGCCTTCGGGCGGTTATTTTTGGGCTCGGCTGTGCCCGGGGCTTATTTTTGGTACACGGAGGCCGCTCGTAAATTTTCGCTCCATTCCGAGTCCGGCGGACGAAGTTGGCCAGCCCCACCCCCCAAGGCTATAGCCCACCCGTTTTTGTGGCCTTTTTAAGCTGGATGAACTTGGCGCCCCGGCCTTCGGGTGGTTATTTTAGGGCGCGGCTGTGCCCGGGGCCTATTTTTGGCACAGGGAGGCCGCTCGCAAAGTCTCGCGCCATTCTGAGTCCGGCGGACGAAGTTGGCCAGCCCCACCCCCCAAGGCTATAGCCCACCCGTTTTTGTGGCCTTTTTCCGCTGGACGAACTTGGCGCCCGGGCCTTCGGGCTGTTATTTTTGGGCGCGGCTGTGACCGGGGATTTATTTTTTGCACACGGAGGCCGCTCGCGAAGTCTCGCGCCATTCCGAGTCCGGCGGACGAAGTTGGCCAGCCCCACCCCCCAAGGCTATAGCCCACCCGTTTTTGTGGCCTTTTTCCGCTGGACGAACTTGGCGCCCCGGCCTTCGGGTGGTTATTTTTGGGCGCGGCTGTGTCCGGGGACTATTTTTGACCCACGGAGGCTGATCGCAAAGTCTCGCGCCATTCCGAGTCCGGCGGACGAAGTTGGCCAGCCCCACCCCCCAAGGCTATAGCCCACCCGTTTTTGTGGCCTTTTTCCGCTGGACGAACTTGGCGCCCCGGCCTTCGGGAGGTTATTTTTGGGCGTGGCTGTGCCCGGGGCCTACTTTTGGTACACGGAGGCCGCTCGTAAAGTCTCGCGCCATTCCGAGTCCGGCGGAGAAAGTTGGCCAGCCCCACCCCCCAAGGCTATAGCCCACCCGTTTTTGTGGCCTTTTTCCGCTGGACGAACTTGGCGCCCCGACCTTCGGGTGATTATTTTTGGGCGCGGCTGTGCCCGGGGCCTATTTTTGACACACGGAGGCCGCTCGCAAGGTCTCGCGCAATTCCGAGTCCGCCGGACGAAGTTGGCCAGCCCCACCCCCCACGGATATAGCCCACCTGTTTTTGTGGCCTTTTTCCGCTGGACGAAATTGGCGCCCCGGTCTTCGGGGGTTATTTTTGGGCGCGGCTGTGCCCGGGGCCTATTTTTTGCACACGGAGGCCGCTCGCAAAGTCTCGCGCCATTCCGAGTCCGGCGGACGAAGTTGGCCAGCCCCACCCCCCAAGGCTATAGCCCACCCGTTTTTGTGGCCTTTTTCCGCTGGACGAACTTGGCGCCCGGGCCTTCGGGCTGTTATTTTTGGGCGCGGCTGTGACCGGGGATTTATTTTTTGCACACGGAGGCCGCTCGCGAAGTCTCGCGCCATTCCGAGTCCGGCGGACGAAGTTGGCCAGCCCCACCCCCCAAGGCTATTGCCCACCCGTTTTTGTGGCCTTTTTAAGCTGGACGAACTTGGCGCCCCGGCCTTCGGGTGGTTATTTTTTGGGTGCGGCTGTGCCCGGGGCCTATTTTTGACACGCGGAGGCCGCTCGCAAAGTCTCGCCCCATTCCGAGTCCGGCGGATGAAGTTGGCCATCCCCTCCCCCCAAGGCTATAGCCCACCCGGTTTTTGGCTATTTTTCCGCTGGAGGAACTTGGCGCCCCGGCCTTCGGGCCGTTATTTTTGGACGCGGCTGTGTCCACGGCCTATTTTTGGCACACGAAAGCCGCTCGCAAAGTCTCGCCCCATTCCGAGTCCGGCGGACGAAGTTTGCCAGCCCCTCCCCCCAAGCTATAGCCCACCCGTTTTTTGGCCATTTTTCCGCTGGGGGTTTGGGCGCGCCGACCTTCGGGCGGTTATTTTTAAGCGTAGCTGTGCCCGTGCCCTATTTTTGGTACGCGGAGGCCGCTTGCAAAGTCTTGCCCCATTCCGAGTCCGGCGGACGAAGTTGGCCAGCCCCTCCCCCCAAGGCGACAGCCCACCCGTTTTTTGGCCATTTTTCCGCTAAGGGGTTTGGGCGCGCCGACCTTCGGGCGATTATTTTTGGGCGCGGCTGTGCCCGCGGCCTATTTTTGGCACGCGGAGGCCGCTCGCAAAGTGTGGCCCCATTCCGAGTCCGGCGGACGTAGTTGGCCAGCCCCTCCCCACAAGGCTATAGCCCACCCGTTTTTTGGCCATTTTTCAGCTGGACAAACCAGGTGCCCCAGCCTTCGGGCGGTTATTTTTGGGCGCGGCTTTGCCCGCGGCCTATTTTTGGCACGCGGAGGCCGCTCGCAAAGTCTCGCCCCATTCTGAGTCCGGCGGACGAAGTTGGGCAGCCCCTCCCCCCAAGGCTATAGCCCACCCGTTTTTTGGCCATTTTTCCGCTGGGGGGTTTGGGCGCGCTGACCTTCGGGGGGTTATATTTGGACGCGGCTGTGCCCGCGGCCTATTTTTGGCACGCGGAGGCCGTTCGCAAAGTCTCGCCCCATCCCGAGTCCGGCGGACGAAGTGGGCCAGCCCCTCCCCCCAAGGCTATAGCCCACCCGTTTTTTGGCCATTTTTCCGCTGGGGGGTTTGGGCGCGCCGACCTTCGGGGGGTTATTTTTGGGCGCGGCTGTGCCCGCGGCCTATTTTTGGCACGCGGAGGCCGCTCGCAAAGTCTCGCCCCATTCCGAGTCGGGCGGACGAAGTTGGCCAGCCCCTCCCCCCAAGGCTATAGCCCACCAGTTTTTGGGCCATTTTTCCGCTGGACGAACTTGGCGCCCCGGCCTTCGGGCGGTTATTTTTGGGCGCGGCTGTGCCCGAGACCTATTTTTAGCACGCGGAGGCCGCTCGAAAAGTCTCGCCCCATTCCGAGTCTGGCGGACGAAGTCGGCCAGCCCCTCCCCCCAAGGCTATAGCCCACCCGTTTTTTGGCCATTTTTCCGCTGGACCAACGTGGCGCCCCGGCCTTCGGGCGGTTATTTTTGGGCGCGGCTGTGCCCGCGGCCTATTTTTGGCACGCGGAGGCCGCTCGCAAAGTGTGGCCCCATTCCGAGTCCGGCGGACGTAGTTGGCCAGCCCCTCCCCACAAGGCTATAGCCCACCCGTTTTTTGGCCATTTTTCCGCCGGACGAACTTGGCGCCCCGGCCTTCAGGAGGTTATTTTTGGGCGCGGCTGCGTCCGAGGCCTATTTTTGGCACGCGGAGGCCGCTCGCAAAGTCTCGCCCTTTCCGAGTCCGGCGGACGAAGTTAGCCAGCCCCTCCCCCCAAGGCTATAGCCCACCCGTTTTTTGGCCATTTTTCCGCCGGACGAACATGGCGCCCCGGCCTTCGGGTGGTTATATTTGGGCGCGGCTGTGCCCGCGGCCTATTTTTGGCACGCGGAGGCCGCTCGCAAAGTCTCGCCCCATTCCGAGTCCGGCGGAAGAAGTTGGCCAGCCCCTCCCCCCAAGGCTATAGCCCACCCGTTTTTTGGCCATTTTTTCACTGGACGAACTTGGCGCCCCGGCCTTCGGGCGGTTATTTTTGGGCACGGCTATGCCCGCGGCCTATTTTTGGCACGCGGAGGCCGCTCGCAAAGTCTCACCCCATTCCGAGTCCGGCGGACGAATTGGGCCAGCCCTTCCCCCCAAGGCTATAGCCCACCCGTTTTTTGGCCATTTTTCCGCTGGACGAACTTGGCGCCCCGGCCTTCGGGCGGTTATTTTTGTGCGTAGCTGTGACCGCGGCCTATTTTTGGCACGCGGAGGCCGCTCGCAAAGTTTCGCCCCATTCCGAGTCCGGCAGACGAAGTTGGCCAGCCCTCCCCCCAAGGCTATAGCCCACCCGTTTTTTGGCCATTTTTCCGCTGGACGAACTTGGCGACCCGGCCTTCAGACGGTTATTTTTGGGCGCGGCTGTGCCCGCGGCCTATGTTTGGCACGCGGAGGCCTCTCGCAAAGTCTCGCCCCATTCCGAGTCGGGCGGACGAAGTTGGCCAGCCCCGCCCCCCAAGGCTATAGCCCACCCGGTTTTTGGCTATTTTTCCGCTGGAGGAACTTGGCGCCCCGGCCTTCGGGCCGTTATTTTTGGACGCGGCTGTGTCCACGGCCTATTTTTGGCACACGAAAGCCGCTCGCAAAGTCTCGCCCCATTCCGAGTCCGGCGGACGAAGTTTGCCAGCCCCTCCCCCCAAGCTATAGCCCACCCGTTTTTTGGCCATTTTTCCGCTGGGGGTTTGGGCGCGCCGACCTTCGGGCGGTTATTTTTAAGCGTAGCTATGCCCGCGCCCTATTTTTGGTACGCGGAGGCCGCTTGCAAAGTCTTGCCCCATTCCGAGTCCGGCGGACGAAGTTGGCCAGCCCCTCCCCCCAAGGCGACAGCCCACCCGTTTTTTGGCCATTTTTCCGCTGGGGGGTTTGGGCGCGCCGACCTTTGGGCGATTATTTTTGGGCGCGGCTGTGCCCGCGGCCTATTTTTGGGACGCGGAGGCTGTTCCCAAATTCTCGCCCCATTCCGAGTCCGGCGGACGAAGTTGGCCAGCCCCTACCCACAAGGCTATAGCCCACCTGTTTTTTGGCCATTTTTCCGCTGGGGGGTTTGGGCTCGCCGACCTTCGGGTGATTATTTTTGGGCGCGGCTGTGTCCGCAGCCTATTTTTGGGACGCGGAGGCTGTTCCCAAAGTCTCGCCCCATTCCGAGTCCGGCGGACGAAGTTGGCCAGCCCCTACCCACAAGGCTATAGCCCACCCGTTTTTTGGCCATTTTTCCGCTGGGGGGTTTGGCCGCGCCGACCTTCGGGCGATTATTTTTGGGCGCGGCTGTGCCCGCGGCCTATTTTTGGTACGCGGAGGCCACTCGCAAAGTCTCGTCCCATTCCGAGTTCGGCAGACGAAGTTGGCCAGCCCCTTCCCCCAAGGCTATAGCCCACCCGTTTTTTGGCCATTTTTCCGCCGGACGAACTTGTCGCCCCGGGCTTCGGGCGGTTATATTTGGGCGCGGCTGTGCCCGCGGCCTATTTTTGGCACGCGGAGGCCTCTCGCAAAGTCTCGCCCCATTCCGAGTTCGGGCGGACGTAGTGGGCCAGCCCCTCCCCCCAAGGCTATAGCCCACCGGTTTTTTGGCCATTTTTCCGCTGGGGGTGTGGGCGCGCCGACCTTTGGGGGGTTATTTTTGGGCGCGGTTGTGCCCACGGCCTATTTTTGGCACGCGGAGGCCACTCGCAAAGTCTCGTCCCATTCCGAGTTCGGCAGACGAAGTTGGCCAGCCCCTTCCCCCGAGGCTATAGCCCACCCGTTTTTTGGCCATTTTTCCGCCGGACGAACTTGGCGCCCCGGCCTTCAGGAGGTTATTTTTGGGCGCGGCTGCGTCCGAGGCCTATTTTTGGCACGCGGAGGCCGCTCGCAAAGTCTCGCCCCTTTCCGAGTCCGGCGGACGAAGTTAGCCAGCCCCTCCCCCCAAGGCTATAGCCCACCCGTTTTTTGGCCATTTTTCCGCCGGACGAACATGGCGCCCCGGCCTTCGGGTGGTTATATTTGGGCGCGGCTGTGCCCGCGGCCTATTTTTGGCACGCGGAGGCCGCTCGCAAAGTCTCGCCCCATTCCGAGTCCGGCGGAAGAAGTTGGCCAGCCCCTCCCCCCAAGGCTATAGCCCACCCGTTTTTTGGCCATTTTTTCACTGGACGATCTTGGCGCCCCGGCCTTCGGGCGGTTATTTTTGGGCACGGCTATGCCCGCGGCCTATTTTTGGCACGCGGAGGCCGCTCGCAAAGTCTCACCCCATTCCGAGTCCGGCGGACGAATTGGGCCAGCCCTTCCCCCCAAGGCTATAGCCCACCCGTTTTTTGGCCATTTTTCCGCTGGACGAACTTGGCGCCCCGGCCTTCGGGCGGTTATTTTTGTGCGTAGCTGAGCCATCGGCCTATTTTTGGCACACGAAAGCAGCTCGCAAAGTCTCGTCCCATTCCGAGTCCGGCGGACGAAGTTTGCCAGCCCCTCCCCCCAAGCTATAGCCCACCCGTTTTTTTGCCATTTTTCCGCTGGGGTTTGGGCGCGCCGACCTTCGGGGGGTTATTTTCAAGCGCAGCTGTGCCCGCACCCTATTTTTGGTACGCGGAGGCCGTTTGCAAAGTCTTGCCCCATTCCGAGTCCGGCGGACGAAGTTGGCCAGCCCCTCCCCCCAAGGCGATAGCCCACCCGTTTTTTGGCCATTTTTCCGCTGGGGGGTTTGGGCGCGCCGCCCTTCGGGCGATTATTTTTGGGCGCGGCTGTGCCCGCCGCCTATTTTTGGCTCGCGGAGGCCGCTCGTAAAGTCTCGCCCCATTCCTAGTCCGGCGGACGAAGTAGGCCAGCCCCTACCCCCAAGGCTATAGCCCACCCGTTTTTTGGCCATTTTTCCGCGGGGGGGTTTGGGCGCGCCGAACTTCGGAGGGTTATTTTTGGGCGCGGCTGTGTCCGATGCCCATTTTTGGCACGCGGAGGCCGCTCGTAAAGTCTCACCCCATTCCGAGTCCGGCGGACGAAGTTGGCCAGCCCCTCCCACCAAGGCTATAGGCCACCCGTTTTTTGGCCATTTTTCCGCTGGACGAACTTGGCGCCCCGGCCTTCGGGCAGTTATATTTGAGCGCGCCTATGCCCGTGGCCTATTTTTGCCACGCAGAGGCCGCTCGCAAAGTCTCGCCCCATTCCGAGTCCGGCGGATGAAGTTGGCCAGCCCCTCCCCCCTAGGTTATAGCCCACCCGTTTTTTGGCCATTTTTCCGCTGGGGGGTTTGGGCGTGCCGACCTTCGGGGGGCTATTTTTGGGCGCGGCTGTGCCCGCGCCCTATTTTTGGCACGCGGAGGCCGCTCGCAAAGTCTCACCCCATTCCGAGTCCGGCGGACGAACTTCGCCCACGCCCCCCACCAAGGCTATAGCCCACCCGTTTTTTGGCCATTTTTCCGCTGGGGGGTTTTGGCACCACGACCTTCGAGAGCTTATTTTTGGGCGTGGCTTTGTCCGTGGCTTATTTTTGACACCCCGAGGCCCCTCACAAAGTCTCGCCCCATTCCCAGTCCGGCGGACGAACTTCTCCCGCGCCCCCCACCAAGGCTGTAGCCCACCCGTTTTTTGGCCATTTTTCCGCTGGGGGGTTTTGGCACCACGACCTTTGGGCGCGGCTTTGCCCGCGGCTTATTTTTGGCACCTCGAGGCCCCTCGCAAAGTCTCGCCCCATTCCGAGTCCGGCGGACGAACATCGCCTGCGCCCCCCACCAGGGCTATAGCCCACCCGTTTTTTGGCCATTTTTCCGCTGGGGGGTTTTGGCACCACGACCTTTGGGCGCTTATTTTTGGGCGCGGCTTTGCTCACGGCTTATTTTTGGAACCCTGAGGCCCCTCGCAAAGTCTCGCCCCATTCCGAGTCCGGCGGACAAACTTCGCCGGCGCCCCCCACCAAGGCTATAGCCCACCCATTTTTTGGCTATTTTTCTGCTGGGAGGTTTTGGCACCACGACCTTCGGGCGCTTATTTTTTGGCGCAGCTTTGCCCACGGCTTAGTTTTGGCACCCCGAGGCCCCTCGCAAATTCTGGCCCCTTTCCGAGTCCGGCGGACGAACTTCGACCGCGCCCCCCACTAAGGCTATAGCCCACCCGTTTTTTGGATATTTTTCCGCTGGGGGGTTTTGGCACCACGACCTTCGGGCGCTTATTTTTGGGCACGGCTTTGCCCGCGGCTTATTTTTGGCACCCCAAGGCCCCTCGCAAAGTCTCGCCCCATTTCGAGTCCGCGGACGAACTCGCCCGCGCCCCCCACCAAGGCTATAGCCCACCCGTTTTTTGGCCATTTGTCCGCTGGGGGGTTTTGGCACCACGACCTTCGGGGGCTTATTTTTTGGCGCAGCTTTGCCCACGGCTTAGTTTTGGCACCCCGAGGCCCCTCGCAAATTCTGGCCCCTTTCCGAGTCCGGCGGACGAACTTCGACCGCGCCCCCCACTAAGGCTATAGCCCACCCGTTTTTTGGATATTTTTCCGCTGGGGGGTTTTGGCACCACGACCTTCGGGCGCTTATTTTTGGGTACGGCTTTGCCCGCGGCTTATTTTTGGCACCCCAAGGCCCCTCGCAAAAGTCTCGCCCCATTCTGAGTCCGGCGGACGAACTTCGCCCGCGCCCCCCACCAAGGCTATAGCCCACCCGTTTTTTGGCCATTTGTCCGCTGGGGGGTTTTGGCACCACGACCTTCGGGGGCTTATTTTTTGGCGTAGCTTTGCCCGCGGCTTATTTTTGGCACCCCAAGGCCCCTCGCAAAGTCTCGCCCCATTCCGAGTCCAGCGGGCGAACTTCACCCACGCCCCCCACCAAGGCTATAGCCCACCCGTTTTTTGGCCATTTTTCCGCTGGGGGGTTTTGGCACCACGACCTTCGGGCGCTTATTTTTGGCCGCGGCTTTGCCCGCGGCTTATTTTTGGCACCCCGAGTCCCCTCGAAAATTCTCGCCCCATTCCGAGTCCGGCGGACGAACTTTGCCCGCGCACCCTCACCAAGGCTATAGCCCACCCGTTTTTTGGCCATTTTTCCGCTGGGGGGTTTTGGCACCACGACCTTCGGGCGCTTATTTTTGGCCGCGGCTTTGCCCGCGGCTTATTTTTGGCACCCCGAGTCCCCTCGAAAATTCTCGCCCCATTCCGAGTCCGGCGGACGAACTTCGCCCGCGCCCCCCACCAAGGCTATAGCCCACCCGTTTTTTGGCCATTTTTCCGCTAGGGTGTTTTGGCACCACGACCTTCGGGGGCTTATTTTTGGGCGCGGCTTTTTCCGAGGCTTATTTTTGGTACCCCGAGGCCCCTCGCAAAGTCTTGCCCCATTCCGAGTCCGGCGGACGAACTTCGCCCGCCCCCCCCACCAAGGCTATAGCCCACCCGTTTTTTGGCCATTTTTCCGCTGGGGGGTTTTGGCACCACAACCTTCGGGCGCTTATTTTTGGGCGCGGCTTTGCCCGCGGCTTATTTTTGGCACCCCGAGGCCCCTCGCAAAGTCTCGTCCCATTCCGAGTCCGGCGGGCGAACTTCACCCACGCCCCCCACCAAGGCTATAGCCCACCCGTTTTTTGGCCATTTTTCCGATGAGGGGTTTTGGCACCACGACCTTCGGGGGCTTATTTTTGGGTGGGACTTTGTCCACGACTTATTTTTGGCACCCCGAGGCCCCTCGGAATGTCTCGCCCAATTACGAGTCCGGCAGACGTACTTCGCCCGCGCCCCCCACCAAGGCTATATCCCACCCGTTTTTTGGCCATTTTTCCGATGGGGGGTTTTGGCACCACGACCTTCGGGCAAGGATTTGCCCGCGGCTTATTTTCTGTACCCTGAGGCCCCTCGCAATGTCTCGCCCCATTCCGAGTCCGGCGTACGAACTTCTCCCGCGCCCCCCACAAAGGCTATAGCCCACCCGTTTTTTGGCCATTTTTCCGATGGGGGGTTTTGGCACCACGACCTTCGGGCGCTTATTTTTGGGTACGGCTTTGTCCGTGGCTTATGTTTGGCACCCCGAGGCCCTCGCAAAGTCTCGTCCCATTCCGAGTCCGGCGGACGAACTTCGCCCGCGCCCCCCACCAAGGCTATAGCCCACCCGTTTTTTGGCCATTTTTCCGCTGGGGGGTTTTGGCACCACGACCTTCGGGCACTTATTTTTGGGCGTAGCTTTGCCCGCGGCTTATTTTTGGCACCCCAAGGCCCCTCACAAAGTCTCGCCCCATTCCGAGTCCGGCGGGCGAACTTCACCCACGCCCCCCACCAAGGCTATAGCCCACCCGTTTTTTGGCCATTTTTCCGATGAGGGGTTTTGGCACCACGACCTTCGGGGGCTTATTTTTGGGTGGGACTTTGTCCACGACTTATTTTGGCACCCCGAGGCCCCTCGGAATGTCTCGCCCAATTACGAGTCCGGCAGACGTACTTCGCCCGCGCCCCCCACCAAGGCTATATCCCACCCGTTTTTTGGCCATTTTTCCGATGGGGGGTTTTGGCACCACGACCTTCGGGCAAGGATTTGCCCGCGGCTTATTTTCTGTACCCTGAGGCCCCTCGCAATGTCTCGCCCCATTCCGAGTCCGGCGTACGAACTTCTCCCGCGCCCCCCACAAAGGCTATAGCCCACCCGTTTTTTGGCCATTTTTCCGATGGGGGGTTTTGGCACCACGACCTTCGGGCGCTTATTTTTGGGTACGGCTTTGTCCGTGGCTTATGTTTGGCACCCCGAGGCCCTCGCAAAGTCTCGTCCCATTCCGAGTCCGGCGGACGAACTTCGCCCGCGCCCCCCACCAAGGCTATAGCCCACCCGTTTTTTGGCCATTTTTCCGATGGGGGGTTTTGGCACCACGACCTTTGGGCGCTTAATTTTGGGCGCGGCTTTGCCCGCGGCTTATTTTTGGAACCCCGAGGCCCCTCGCAAAGTCTCGCCCCATTCCGAGTCCGGCGGACGAACTTCGACCGCGCCCCCAACTAAGGCTATAGCCCACCCGTTTTTTGGATATTTTTCCGCTGGGGGGTTTTGGCACCACGACCTTCGGGCGCTTATTTTTGAATGCGGCTTTTTCCGCGTCTTATTTTTGGCACCCCGAGGCCCCTTGCAAAGTCTTACCTCATTCCGAGTCCGGCGGACGAACTTCGCCCGCGCACCCTCACCAAGGCTATAGCCCACCCGTTTTTTGGCCATTTTTCCGCTGGGGGGTTTTGGCACCACGACCTTCGGGCGCTTATTTTTGGCCGCGGCTTTGCCCGCGGCTTATTTTTGGCACCCCGAGTCCCCTCGAAAATTCTCGCCCCATTCCGAGTCCGGCGGACGAACTTCGCCCGCGCCCCCCACCAAGGCTATAGCCCACCCGTTTTTTGGCCATTTTTCCGCTAGGGTGTTTTGGCACCACGACCTTCGGGGGCTTATTTTTGGGCGCGGCTTTTTCCGAGGCTTATTTTTGGTACCCCGAGGCCCCTCGCAAAGTCTTGCCCCATTCCGAGTCCGGCGGACGAACTTCGCCCGCGCCCCCCACCAAGGCTATAGCCCACCCGTTTTTTGGCCATTTTTCCGCTGGGGGGTTTTGGCACCACGACCTTCGGGCACTTATTTTTGGGCGTAGCTTTGCCCGCGGCTTATTTTTGGCACCCCAAGGCCCCTCACAAAGTCTCGCCCCATTCCGAGTCCGGCGGGCGAACTTCACCCACGCCCCCCACCAAGGCTATAGCCCACCCGTTTTTTGGCCATTTTTCCGATGAGGGGTTTTGGCACCACGACCTTCGGGGGCTTATTTTTGGGTGGGACTTTGTCCACGACTTATTTTTGGCACCCCGAGGCCCCTCGGAATGTCTCGCCCAATTACGAGTCCGGCAGACGTACTTCGCCCGCGCCCCCCACCAAGGCTATATCCCACCCGTTTTTTGGCCATTTTTCCGATGGGGGGTTTTGGCACCACGACCTTCGGGCAAGGATTTGCCCGCGGCTTATTTTCTGTACCCTGAGGCCCCTCGCAATGTCTCGCCCCATTCCGAGTCCGGCGTACGAACTTCTCCCGCGCCCCCCACAAAGGCTATAGCCCACCCGTTTTTTGGCCATTTTTCCGATGGGGGGTTTTGGCACCACGACCTTCGGGCGCTTATTTTTGGGTACGGCTTTGTCCGTGGCTTATGTTTGGCACCCCGAGGCCCTCGCAAAGTCTCGTCCCATTCCGAGTCCGGCGGACGAACTTCGCCCGCGCCCCCCACCAAGGCTATAGCCCACCCGTTTTTTGGCCATTTTTCCGATGGGGGGTTTTGGCACCACGACCTTCGGGCGCTTATTTTTGGGTGCGGCTTTGTCCGCGGCTTATGTTTGGCACCCCGAGGCCCCTCGCAAAGTCTCGTCCCATTCCAAGTCCGGCGGACGAACTTCGCCCGCGCCCCCCACCAAGGCTATAGCCCACCCGTTTTTTGGCAATTTTTCCGCTGGGGGGTTTTGGCACCACGACCTTCGGGTGCTTCTTTTTGGGCACGGATTTGCCCGTGTCTTACTTTTGGCACCCCGAGGCCCCTCGCAAACTCTCGCCCCATTCCGAGTCCGGCGGACAAACTTCGCACGCGCCCCCCACCAAGGCTATAGCCCACCCGTTTTTTGGCCATTTTTTCGCTGTGGGGTTTTGGTACCACGACCTTTGGGCGCTTATTTTGGGCGCTGCTTTACCCGCGGCTTATTTTTGGCACCCCGAGGCCCCTCGCAAAGTCTCGCCCCATTCTGAGTCCGGCGGACGAACTTCGCCCGAGCCTCCCACCAAGGCTATAGCCCACCCGTTTTTTGGCCATTTTTCCTCTGGGGAGTTTTGGTACCACGACCTTCGGGTGGTTATTTTTGGGCGCGGCTTTGCCTGCGACTTATTGTTTGCACCCTGAGGGCCCACGCAAAGTGTCGTCCCATTCCGAGTCCAGCGGACGAACTTCGCCCGCGCCCCCCACCAAGGCTATAGCCCACCCGTTTTTTGGCCATTTTTCCGCTGGGGGGTTTTGGCACCACGACCTTCGGGTGCTTCTTTTTGGGAATGGATTTGCCCGCATCTTACTTTTGGCACCCCGAGGCCCCTCGCAAAGTCTCACCCCATTCCGAGTCCGGCGGACGAACTTCACCCTGTCCCCCCACCAAGGCTATAGCCCACCCGTTTTTTGGCCATTTTTCCGCTGGGGGGTTTTGGCACCACGACCTTCGGGCACTTATTTTTGGGTGCGGCTTTTTCCACGGCTTATTTTTGGCACCCCGAGGCCCCTCGCAAAGTCTCGCCCCATTCCGAGTCCGGCGGACGAAGATCGCCCGCACCCCCCGCCAAGGCTATAGCCCACCCGTTTTTTGGCCATTTTTCCGCTGGGGGGTTTTTGCACCACGACCTCCGGGCGTTTTTTTTTTTACACGGCTTTGTCCGCGGCTTATTTTTGGCACCCCGAGGCCCCTCGCAAAGTCTCGCCCCATTCCTAGTCCGGCGGACGAACTTCGACCGCGCCCCCCACCAAGGCTATAGCCCACCCGTTTTTTGGCCATTTTTCCGCTGGGGGGTTTTGGTACCACGACCTTCGGGCACTTATTTTTGGGCGTAACTTTGCCCGCGGCTTATTTTTGGCACCCCAAGGCCCCTCGCAAAGTCTCGCCCCATTCCGAGTCCGGCGGGCGAACTTCACCCGCGCCCCCCACCAAGGCTATAGCCCACCCGTTTTTTGGCCATTTTTCCGATGAGGGGTTTTGGCACCACGACCTTAGGGGGCTTATTTTTGGGCGGGACTTTGTCCACGACTTATTTTTGGCACCTCGAGGCCCCTCGGAATGTCTCGCCCCATTACGAGTCCGGCAGACGTACTTCGCCCGCGCCCCCCACCAAGGCTATATCCCACCCGTTTTTTGGCCATTTTTCCGATGGGGGGTTTTGGCACCACGACCTTCGGGCAAGGCTTTGCCCGCGGCTTAGTTTCTGTACCTTGAGGCCCCTCGCAAAGTCTCGCCCCATTCCGAGTCCGGCGGACGAACTTCTCCCGCGCCCCCCACAAAGGCTATAGCCCACCCGTTTTTTGGCCATTTTTCCGATGGGGGGTTTTGGCACCACGACCTTCGGGCTCTTATTTTTGGGTTCGGCTTTGTCCACGGCTTATGTTTGGCACCCCGAGGCCCCTCGCAAAGTCTCGTCCCATTCCGAGTCCGGCGGACGAACTTCGCCCGCGCCCCCCACCAAGGCTATAGCCCACCCGTTTTTTGGCCATTTTTCCGATGGGGGGTTTTGGTACCACGACCTTCGGGCGCTTATTTTTGGGTGCGGCTTTGTCCGCGGCTTATGTTTGGCACCCCGAGGCCCCTCGCAAAGTCTCGTCCCATTCCGAGTCCGGCGGACGAACTTCGCCCGCGCCCCCCACCAAGGCTATAGCCCACCCGTTTTTTGGCAATTTTTCCGCTGGGGGGTTTTGGTACCACGACCTTCGGGTACTTATTTTTGGCACCCCGAGGCCCCTCCCAAAGTCTCGTCCCATTCCGAGTCCGGCGGACGAACTTCGCCCGCGCCCCCCACAAAGGCTATAGCCCACCCGTTTTTTGGCTATTTTTCCGCTGGGGGGTTTTGGCACCACGACCTTCGGGTGCTTCTTTTTGGGCACGGATTTGCCCATGTCTTACTTTTGGCACCCCGAGGCCCCTCGCAAACTCTCGCCCCATTCCGAGTCCGGCGGACAAACTTCGCCCGCGCCCCCCACCAAGGCTATAGCCCACCCGTTTTTTGGCCATTTTTTCGCTGTGGGGTTTTGGTTCCACGACCTTTGGGTGCTTATTTTGGGCGCGGCTTTACCCGCGGCTTATTTTTGGCACCCCGAGGCCCCTCGCAAAGTCTCGCCCCATTCTGAGTCCGGCGGACGAACTTCGCCCGAGCCTCCCACCAAGGCTATAGCCCACCCGTTTTTTGGCCATTTTTCCTCTGGGGAGTTTTGGTACCACGACCTTTGGGCACTTATTTTGGGCGCGGCTTTACCCGCGGCTTATTTTTGGCACCTCAAGGCACCTGGGAAAGTGTCGCCCCATTCCGAGTTCGACGGACGAACTTCGCCCGCGCCCCCCACCAAGGCTATAGCCCACCCGTTTTTTGCCCATTTTTCCGATGTGGGGTTTTGGCACCACGTCCTTCGGACGCTTATTTTTGGGTGCAGCTTTGCCCGCGGCTTATTTTTGGCACCCCGAGGCCCTTGGTAAAGTGTCGCCCCATTCCGAGTCCGGAGGACGAACTTCGCCCGCGCCCCCCACCAAGGTTATAGCCAACCCGTTTTTTGGCCATTTTTCCCCTGGGGGGTTTTGGTACCACGACCTTCGGGCACTTATTCTTTGGCGCAGCTTAGGCCGCGGCTTATTTTTGGCACCCCGAGGCCCCTCGCAAAGTCTCACCCCATTCCGAGTCCGGCGGACGAAATTCGCCCGCGCCCCCAACCAAGGCTATAGCCCACCCGTTTTTTGGCCATTTTTCCGCTGGGGGGTTTTGGCACCACGACCTTCGGGCCCCCATTTTTAGGTGCGGCTTTACCCGCTGCTTATTTTTGGCACCCCGAGGCCCCTCGCAATATCTCGCCCCATTCCGAGTCCGGCGGACGAACTTCGCCTGCGCCCCCCACCATGGCTATAGACCACCCGTTTTTTGGCCATTTTTCCGCTGGGGGGTTTTGGCCCCACGACCTTCGGGCACCTCTTTTTGGGTGCGGATTTGCCCGCGTCTTATTTTTGGTACCCCGATACCACTCGCAAAGTCTCGCCCCATTCTGAGTCTGGCGGACGAACTTCGCCCGCGCCCCCGACCAAGGCTATAGCCCACCCCTTTTTTGGCTATTTTTCCGCTGGGAGGTTTTGGTACCACGACCTTCGGGCGCTTATTTTTGGGCGCGGCTTTGCCCGCGGCTTATTTTTGGCACCCCGAAGCCCCTCGCAAAGTCTCGCCCCATTCCGAGTCCGGTGGACGAACTTCGCCCGCACCCCCCATCGAGGCTATAGCCTACCCGTTTTTCGGCCATTTTTGCGCTGGGGGGTTTTGGCACCACGACCTTCGGGCGCTTATTTTTGGGCGCGGCTTTGCCAGCGTCTTATTTTTGGCGCCCCGAGGCCCCTCGAAAAATCTCGCCCCATTCTGAGTCTGGCGGACGAACTTCGCCCGCGCCCCCGACCAAGGCTATAGCCCACCCCTTTTTTGGCTATTTTTCCGCTGGGAGGCTTTGGTACCACGACCTTCGGGCGCTTATTTTTGGGCGCAGCTTTGCGCGCGGCTTATGTTTGGCACCCCGAAGCCCCTCGTAAAGTCTCGCCCCATTCCGAGTCCGGTGGACGAACTTCGCCCGCACCCCCCATCGAGGCTATAGACCACCCGTTTTTCGTCAATTTTTGCGCTGGGGGGTTTTGGCACCACGACCTTCGGGCGCTTATTTTTGGTCGCGGCTTTGCCCGCAGCTTATTTTTGGCACCCCGAGGCCCCTCACAACGTCTCACCCCATTCTGAGTCCGGCGGACGAACTTCGCCCGCGCCCCCCACCAAGGCTATAGCACACCCGTTTTTTGGCCACTTTTCCACTGGGGGGTTTTGGCACCACGACCTTCGGGCGCTTATTTTTGGGCGCGGCTTTGCCCACGGCTTATTTTTGGCACCCCGAGGCCCCTCGCAAAGTCTCGCCCTATTCCGAGTCCGGCGGACGAACTTCGCCCGCGCCCCCCATCAAGGCTATAGCCCACCCGTTTTTTGGCCATTTTTGCGCAGGGGGGTTTTGGCACGATGACCATCGGGGGCTTATTTTTAGGCGCGGCTTTAACCGCGGCCTATTTTTGGCACGCGGAGGCCGCTTGCATAGTCTCGCCCCATTCTGAGTCCGGCGCACGAATTTGGCCAGCCCCTCCCCCCAAGGCTATAGCCAACCCGTTTTTTGGTCATTTTTCCGCTGGGGGGTTTGGGGGCGCCGACCTTCGGGGGGTTATTTTTGGGCGCGGTTGTGCCCGCGGCCTATTTTTGGCATGCGGAGCCCGCTCGCAAAGTCTCGCCCCATTCCGAGTCCGCGGACGGTTGGCCAGCCCTCCCCCAAGGTTAAAGCGCACCCGTTTTTTGGCCCTTTCTCCGCCGGGGGGTTTGGGCGCGCCGACCTTCGGGGGTTATTTTTGGGCGCGGCTGTGCCCGCTGCCTATTTTTGGAACGCGGAGGCCGCTCGCAAAGTCTCGCCCCATTCTGAGTCCAGCGGACGAAGTTGGCCAGCCCCTCCCCCCAAGGCTATAGCCCACCCATTTTTTGGCCATTTTTCCGCTGGGGGGCTTGGGCGCGCCGACCTTCGGGGGGTTATTTTCGGGTGCGACTGTGCCCGGGGCCTATTTTTGGCACGCGGAGGCTGCTCGCAAAGTCTCGCCCCATTCCGAGTCCGGCGGACGAAGTTGGACAGCCCCTCCCCCCAAGGCTATATCCCACCCGTTTTTGTGGCCTTTTTCCGCTGGACGAAGTTGGCGCCCCGACCTTCGGGCGGTTATTTTTTGGCGCGCCTGTGCCCGCGGCCTAGTTTTGGAACACGTAGGACCTTCGCAAAGTCTCGCGCCATTCCGAGTCCGGCGGACGAAGTTGGCCAGCCCCACCCCCCAAGGCTATAGCCCACCCGTTTTTGTGGCTTTTTTCCGCTGGACGAACTTGGCGCCCCGGCCTTCGGGCGGTTATTTTTGGCCACGGCTGTGCCCATGGCCTATTTTTGGCACACGGAGGGCCCTATCAAAGTCTCTCGCCATTCCGAGTCCGTCGGACGAACTTGGCCAGCCCCACCCCCCAAGGCTATAGCCCACCCGTTTTTGTGGCCTTTTTCCGCTGGACGAACTTGGCGCCCCGGCCTTCGGGCGGTTATTTTTGGGCGCGGCTGTGCCCGTGGCCTATTTTTAGCACACGGAGGCCCCTCGCAAAGTCTCGCGCCATTCCGAGTCCGGCGGACGAAGTTGGCCAGCCCCACCCCCCTAGGCTATAGCCCACCCATTTTTGTGGCCTTTTTCCGCTGGACGAACTTGGCGCCCCGCCCGTTGGGCAGTTATTTTTTGTCGCGGCTGTGCCCACGACCTATTTTTGGCACACGGAGGACCCTCGCAAAGTCTCGCGCCATTCCGAGCCCGGCAGACGAAGTTGGCCAGCCCCACCCCCCAAGGCTATGTCCCACCCGTTTTTGTGGCCTTTTTCCGCTGGACGAAGTTGGTGCCCCGACCTTCGGGCAGTTATTTTTGGGAGCGGCTGTGCCCGCGGACTATTTTTGGAACAGAGAGGCCCCTCGCAAAGTCTCGCGCAATTCCGAGTCCGGCGGACGAAGTCGGCCAGCCCCACCCCCCAAGGCTATAGCCCACCCGTTTTTTTGGCCTTTTTCCGCTGGACGAACTTGGCACCCCGGCCTTCGGGCGGTTATTTTTGGCCACGGCTGTGCCCGCGGCCTATTTTTGGCACACGGAGGACCCTCGCAAAGTCTCGCACCATTCCGAGCCCGGCAGACGAAGTTGGCCAGCCCCACCCCCCAAGGCTATATCCCACCCGTTTTTGTGGCCTTTTTCCACTGGACGAAGTTGGCGCCCCGACCTTCGGGCGGTTATTTTTTGGCGCGCCTGTGCCCGTGGCCAATTTTTTGAACACGGAGGCCCCTCGTAAAGTCTCGCACCATTCCGAGTCCGGCTGACGAGTTGGCCAGCCCCACCCCCAAGGCTATAGCCCACCCGTTTTTGTGGCCTTTTTCCGCTGGACGAACTTGGCGCCCCGGCCTTCGGCGCGGTTATTTTTGCCACGGCTGTGCCATGCCTATTTTTGGCACACGGAGGGCCCTATCAAAGTCTCTCACCATTCCGAGTCCATTGAACGAAGTTGGCCAGCCCCACCCCCCAAGGCGATAGCCCACCCCTTTTTGTGGCCTTTTTCCGCTGGACGAACTTGGCGCCCCGGCCTTCGGGCGGTTATTTTTGGGCGCGGCTGTGACCGTTGCCTATTTTTGGCACACGGAGGCCCCTCGCAAAGTCTCGCGCCATTCCGAGTCCGGCGGACGAAGTTGGCCAGCCCCACCCCCCTAGGCTATAGCCCACCCATTTTTGTGGCCTTTTTCCGCTGGACGAACTTGGCGCCCCGCCCGTTGGGCAGTTATTTTTCATCGCGGCTGTGCCCACGGCCTATTTTTGGCACACGGAGGACCCTCGCAAAGTCTCGCGCCATTCCGAGCCCGGCAGACGAAGTTGGCCAGCCCCAGCCCCCAAGGCTATATCCCACCCGTTTTTGTGGCCTTTTTCCGCTGGACGAAGTTGGCGCCCCGACCTTCGGGCGGTTATTTTTTAGCGCGCCTGTGCCCGTGGCCAATTTTTGGAACACGGAGGCCCCTCGCAAAGTCTCGCGCCATTCCGAGTCCGGCGGACGAAGTTGGCCAGCCCCACCCCCCAAGGCTATAGCCTACCCGTTTTTGTGGCCTTTTTCCGCTGGACGAAGTTGACGCCCCGACCTTCGGGCGGTTATTTTTTGGAGCGCCTGTGCCCGTGGCCTATTTTTGGAACACGTATAATCTTCGCAAAGTCTCGCGCCATTCCGAGTCCGGCGGACGAAGTTGGCCAGCCCCACCCCCCAAGGCTATAGCCCACCCATTTTTGTGGCCTTTTTCCGCTGGACGAACTTGGCGCCCCGCCCGTTGGGCAGTTATTTTTCCTCGCGCCTGTGCCCACGGCCTATTTTTGGCACACGGAGGACCCTCGCAAAGTCTCGCGCCATTCCGAGCCCGGCAGACGAAGTTGGCCAGCCCCACCCCCCAAGGCTATATCCCACCCGTTTTTGTGGCCTTTTTCCGCTGGACGAAGTTGGCGCCCCGACCTTCGGGCGGTTATTTTTTGGAGCGCCTGTGCCCGTGGCCAATTTTTGGAACACGGACGACCATCGCAAAGTCTCGCGCCATTCCGAGTCCGGCGGACGAAGTTGGCCAGCCCCACCCCCCAAGGCTATAGCCTACCCGTTTTTGTGGCCTTTTTCCGCTGGACGAAGTTGGCGCCCCGACCTTGGGGCGGTTATTTTTGGGTACGGCTGTGCCCGCGGCCTATTTTTGGAACACGTACGACCTTCGCAAAGTCTCGCGCCATTCCGAGTCCGGCGGACGAAGTTAGCCAGCCCCTCCCCCCAGGGCTATAGCGCACCCGTTTTTTGTCTATTTTTCCGCTGGGGGGTTTGGGCGTGCCGACCTTCGGGGGGTTATTTTTTGGCGCAACTGTGCCCGCGGCCTATTTTTGGCACGCGGAGGCCGCTCGCAAAGTCTCGCCCCAATCTGAGTCCGGCGGACGAAGTTGGCCAGCCCCACCCCCCAAGGCTATAGCCCACCCGTTTTTGTGGCCTTTTTCCGCTGGCCGAACTTGGTGGCCCGACCTTCGGGCGGGTATTTTTTGCCGCGGCTGTACCCACGGCCTATTTTTGGCCCACGGAGCCACCTCGCAATGTCTCGCACCATTCTGAGTCCGGCGGATGAAGTTGGCCAGCCCCACCCCCCAAGGCTATAGCCCACCGTTTTTGTGGCCTTTTTCCGCTGGACGAACTTGGCGCCCCGGCCTTCAGGCGGGTATTTTTGGGCATGGCTGTGCCTGCGGCATATTTTTGGTACACGGAGGCGCCTCGCAAAGTCTCACGCCAGTCCGAGTCCGACGGACGAAGTAGGCCAGCCCCACCCTCCAAGACTATAGCCCACCATTTTTGTGGCCTTTTTCTGCTGGACGAACTTGGCGCCCCGGCCTTCGGGCGGGTATTATTGGGCGGCGCTGTGCCCGCAGCCTATTCTTGGCACACGGAGGCGCCTCGCAAAGTCTCGCGCCATTCCGAGTCCGGCGGACGAACTTGGCCAGCCCCACCCCCCAAGGCTATAGCCCACCCGTTTTTGTGGCCTTTTTCCGCTGGACGAACTTGGCGCCCCGGCCTTCGGGCGGGTATTTTTGGGTGCGGCTGTGCCCGCGGCCTATTTTTGGCACACGGAGGCGCTTCGCAAAGTCTCGCTCCATTCCGAGTCCGGCGGACGAAGATGGCCAGCCCCACCCCCCAAGGCTATAGCCCACCCGTTTTTGTGGCCTTTTACCGTTGGACGAACTTGGCGCCCCGGCCTTCGGGCGGGTATTTTTCGGTGCGGCAGTGCCCGCTGCCTCTTTTTGGCACACGGAGGTGCCTCGCAAAGTCTCACGCCATTCCGAGTCCGGCGGACGAAGTTGGGCAGCCCCACCGCCCAAGGCTATAGCCCACCCGTTTTTGTGGCCTTTTTCCGCTGGACGAACTCTGCGCCCCGGCCTTCGGGCGGTTATTTTTGGTCCCGGCTGTGCCCGCGGCCTATTTTTGGCACACGGAGGGCCCTATCAAAGTCTCTCGCCAGTCTGAGTCCGGCGGACGAACTTGGCCAGCCCCACCCCCCAAGGCTATAGCCCACCCGATTTTGTGGCCTTTTTCCGCTGGACGAACTTGGCGCCCCGGCTGTCGGGAGGTTATTTTCTGGCGCGGATGTGCCCGCGGCTTATTTTGGGCACACGGAGAGGCCTCGCAAAGTCTCGTGCCATTCCGAGTCCGGCGGACGTAGTGGGCCAGGCCCACCCCCCAAGGCTATAGCCCACCCGTTTTTGTGGCCTTTTCCGCTGGACGAACTTGGCGGCCCGGCCTTCGGGCGGTTATTTTTGGCCACGGCTGTGCCCGCGGCCTATTTTTGGCACACGGAGGGCCCTATCAAAGTCTCTCACCATTCGGAGTCCGTCGGACGAAGTTGTCCAGCCCCACCCCCCAAGGCTATAGCCCACCCGTTTTTGTGGCCTTTTTCCGCTGGACGAACTTGGCGCCCCGGCCTTCGGGCGGGTATTTTTGGGCGCGGCTGTGCCCGCTGCCTATTTTAGGCACACGGAGGTGCCTCACAAAGTCTTGCACCATTCTGAATCCGGCGGACGAAGTCGGCCAGCCCCACCCCCCAAGGCTATAGCCCACCCGTTTTTGTGGCCTTTTTCCGCTGGACGAACTTGGCGCCCCGGCCTTCGGGCGGTTATTTTTGGGCGCGGCTGTGCCCGTGGGCTATTTTTGGTACACGGAGGCCGCTCGCAAAGTCTCGCGCCATTCCGAGTCCGGCGGACGAAGTTGGCCAGCCCCAACCCCCAAGGCTATAGCCCACCCATTTTTGTGGCCTTTTTCCGCTGGACGAACTTGGCGCCCCGCCCGTTGGGCAGTTATTTTTCGTCGCGGCTGTGCCCACGGCCTATTTTTGGCACACGGAGGACCCTCGCAAAGTCTCGCGCCATTCCGAGCCCGGCAGACGAAGTTGGCCAGCCCCACCCCCCAAGGCTATATCCCACCTGTTTTTGTGGCCTTTTTCCGCTGGACAAAGTTGGCGCCCCGACCTTCGGGCGGTTATTTTTTGGAGCGCCTGTGCCCGTGGCCAATTTTTGGAACACGGAGGCCCCTCGCAAATTCTCGCGCCATTCCGAGTCCGGCGGACGAACTTGGCCAGCCCCACCCCCCAAGGCTATAGCCCACCCGTTTTTGTGGCCTTTTTCCGCTGGACGAACTTGGCGCCCCGGCCTTCGGGCGGGTATTTTTGGGTGCGGCTGTGCCCGCGGCCTATTTTTGGCACACGGAGGCGCTTCGCAAAGTCTCGCTCCATTCCGAGTCCGGCAGACGAAGATGGCCAGCCCCACCCCCCAAGGCTATAGCCCACCCGTTTTTGTGGCCTTTTACCGCTGGACGAACTTGGCGCCCCGGCCTTCGGGCGGGTTTTTTTGGTGCGGCAGTGCCCGCTGCCTCTTTTTGGCACACGGAGGTGCCTCGCAAAGTCTCGCGCCATTCCGAGTCCTGCGGCGAAGTTGGCCAGCCCCACCCCCCAAGGCTATAGCCCACCCGTTTTTGTGCCCTTTTTCCGCTGGACGAACTTGGCGCCCCGGCCTTCGGACGGGTATTTTTGGGTGCGGCTGTGCCCGCGGCGTATTTTTGGCACACGGAGGCGCTTCGCAAAGTCTCGCTCCATTCCGAGTCCGGCAGACGAAGATGGCCAGCCCCACCCCCCAAGGCTATAGCCCACCCGTTTTTGTGGCCTTTTACCGCTGGACGAACTTGGCGCCCCGGCCTTCGGGCGGGTTTTTTTGGTGCGGCAGTGCCCGCTGCCTCTTTTTGGCACACGGAGGTGCCTCGCAAAGTCTCGCGCCATTCCGAGTCCGGCGGACGAAGTTGGGCAGCCCCACCGCCCAAGGCTATAGCCCACCCGTTTTTGTGGCCTTTTTCCGCTGGACGAACTCTGCGCCCCGGCCTTCGGGCGGTTATTTTTGGTCACGGCTGTGCCCGCGGCCTATTTTTGGCACACGGAGGGCCCTATCAAAGTCTCTCGCCAGTCTGAGTCCGTCGGACGAAGTTGTCCAGCCCCATCCCCCAAGGCTATAGCCCACCCGTTTTTGTGGCCTTTTTCCGCTGGACGAACTTGGCGCCCCGGCCTTCGGGCGGTTATTTTTGGGCGCGGCTGTGCCCGTGGCCTATTTTTGGCACACGGAGGCCCCTCGCAAAGTCTCGCGCCATTCCGAGTCCGGCGGACGAAGTGGGCCAGCCCCACCCCCCAAGGCTATAGCCCACCCATTTTTGTGGCCTTTTTCCGCTGGACGAACTTGGCGCCCCGCCCGTTGGGCAGTTATTTTTCGTCGCGGCTGTGCCCACGGCCTATTTTTGGCACACGGAGGACCCTCGCAAAGTCTCGCGCCATTCCGAGTCCGGCGGACGAACTTGGCCAGCCCCACCCCCCAAGGCTATAGCCCACCCGTTTTTGTGGCCTTTTTCCGCTGGACGAACTTGGCGCCCCGACCTTCGGGCGGGTATTTTTGGGTACGGCTGTGCCCGCGGCCTATTTTTGGCACACGGAGGTGCTTCGCAAAGTCTCGCTCCATTCCGAGTCCGGCGGACGAAGATGGCCAGCCCCACCCCCCAAGGCTATAGCCCACCCGTTTTTGTGGCCTTTTACCGCTGGACGAACTTGGCGCCCCGGCCTTCGGGCGGGTTTTTTCGGTGCGGCAGTGCCCGCTGCCTCTTTTTGGCACACGGAGGTGCCTCGCAAAGTCTCGCGCCATTCCGAGTCCTGCGGCGAAGTTGGCCAGCCCCACCCCCCAAGGCTATAGCCCACCCGTTTTTGTGTCCTTTTTCCGCTGGACGAACTTGGTGCCCCGGTCTTTGGGCGGGTATTTTTGGGCGCAGCTGGGCTCGCGGCCTATTTTTGGCACATGGAGGCGCCTCGCAAAGTCTCGCGCCAGTCTGATCCCGGCGGACGAAGTTGGCCAGCCCCACCCCCCAAGGCTATAGCCCACCCGTTTTTGTGGCCTTTTTCCGCTGGACGAACTTGGCGCCCCGGCCTTCGGGTGGTTATTTTTGGGCGCGGCTGTGCCCGTGGCCTATTTTTGGTACACGGACGCCACTCGTAAAGTCTCGCACCATTCCGAGTCCGGCGGACGAAGTTGGCCAGCCCCACCCCCCAAGGCTATGCCCACCCATTTTTGTGGCCTTTTTCCGCTGGACGAACTTGGCGCCCCGCCCGTTGGGCAGTTATTTTTCGTCGCGGCTGTACCCACGGCCTATTTTTGGCACACAGAGGACCCTCGCAAAGTCTCGCGCCATTCCGAGCCCGGCAGACGAAGTTGGCCAGCCCCACCCCCCAAGGCTATATCCCACCCGTTTTTGTGGCCTTTTTCCGCTGGACGAAGTTGGCGGCCCGACCTTCGGGCGGTTATTTTTTGGCGCGCCTGTGCCCGTGGCCAATTTTTGGAACACGGAGGCGCCTCGCAAAGTCTCGCGCCATTCCGAGTCCGGCGGACGAACTTGGCCAGCCCCACCCCCCAAGGCTATAGCCCACCCGTTTTTGTGGCCTTTTTCCGCTAGACGAACTTGGCGCCCCGGCCTTCGGGCGGGTATTTTTGGGCGCGGCTGTGCCCGCGGCTTATTTTTGGCACACGGAGGTGCCTCGCAAAGTCTCGTGCCATTCCGAGTCCGGCGGACGTAGTGGGCCAGGCCCACCCCCCAAGGCTATAGCCCACCCGTTTTTGTGGCCTTTTTCCGCTGGACGAACTTGGCGGCCCGCCCTTCGGGCGGTTATTTTTGGCCACGGCTGTACCCGCGGCCTATTTTTGGCACACGGAGGGCCCTATCAAAGTCTCTCACCATTCGGAGTCCGTCGGACGAAGTCGGCCAGCCCCACCCCCCAAGGCTATAGCCCACCCGTTTTTGTTGCCTTTTTCCGTTGGACGTACATGGCGCCCCGGCCTTCGGGCGGTTATTTTTGGGCGCGGCTGTGCCCGTGGCCTATTTTTGGCACACGGAGGGCCCTCGCGAAGTCTCGCGCCATTCCGAGTCCTGTGTACGAAGTTGGCCAGCCCCACCCCCCAAGGCTATAGCCCACCCGTTTTTGTGGCATTTTTCCGCTGGACGAACTTGGCGCCCCGGCCTTCGGGCGGTTATTTTTGGGCACGGCTGTGCCCGCGGCCTATTTTTGGCACACGGAGGGCCCTTGCAAAGTCTCTCGCCATTCCGAGTCCGGCGTACGAAGTTGGCCAGCCCCACCCCCCAAGGCTATAGCCCTCCCGTTTTTGTGGCCTTTTTCCGCTGGACGAACCTGGCGCTCCGGCCTTCGGGCGGTTATTTTTGGGCGCGGCTGTGTCTGAGGCCTATTTTTGGTACACGGAGGCCCCTCGCAAAGTCTCGCGCTATTCCGAATCCGGCTGACGAAGTTGGCCAGCCCCACCTCCCAAGGCTATAGCCCACCCGTTTTTGTGCCCTTTTTCCGCTGGACGAACTTGGCGCCCCGGCCTTCGGGCGGTTATTTTTCGACGCGGCATTGCCCACGGCCTATTTTTCGCACACGGAGAGCCGTCGCAAAGGCTCGCGCCATTCCGAGTCCGGCGGAGGAAGTTGGCCAGCCCCACCTCCCAAGGCTATAGCCCACCCGTTTTTGTGGCCTTTTTCCGCTGGACGGACTTGGCGCCCCGTCCTTCGGGTGGTTATTTTTGGGCGCGGCTGTGCCCGTGGCCTATTATTGGCTCACGGAGGTCCCTCGCAAAGTCTCACGCCATTCCGAGTCCGGCGGACGAAGTTGGGCAGCCCCACCGCCCAAGGCTATAGCCCACCCGTTTTTGTGCCCTTTTTCCGCTGGACGAACTTGGCGCCCCGGCCTTCGGGAGGTTATTTTTGGTCACGGCTGTGACCGCGGCCTATTTTTGGCACACGGAGGGCCCTATCAAAGTCTCTCGCCATTCTGAGTCCGTCGGACGAAGTTGGCCAGCCCCATCCCCCAAGGCTATAGCCCACCCGTTTTTGTGGCCTTTTTCCGCTGGACGAACTTGGCGCCCCGGCCTTCGGGCGGTTATTTTTGGACGCGGCTGTGCCCGTGGCCTATTTTTGGCACACGGAGGCCCCTCGCAAAGTCTCGCGCCATTCCGAGTCCGGCGGACGAAGTGGGCCAGCCCCACCCCCCAAGGCTATAGCCCACCCATTTTTGTGGCCTTTTTCCGCTGGACGAACTTGGCGCCCCGCCCGTTGGGCAGTTATTTTTCGTCGCGGCTGAGCCCACGGCCTATTTTTGGCACACGGAGGACCCTCGCAAAGTCTAGCGCCATTCCGAGCCCGGAGGACGAAGTTGGCCAGCCCCACCCCCAAGGCTATATCCCACCCGTTTTGTGGCCTTTTTCCGCTGGACGGTTGGCGCCCGACCTTCGGGCGGTTATTTTTGAGCGCCTGTGCCCGTGGCCAATTTTTGGAACACGGAGGCCCTCGCAAAGTCTCGCGCCATTCCGAGTCCGGAGGACGGTTGGCCAGCACCACCCCCAAGGCTATAGCCTACCCGCTTTTGTGGCCTTTTCCGCTGGACGGTTGGCGCCCGACCTTGGGCTGTTATTTTTGGGCGCGGCTGTGCCCGCGGCCTATTTTTGGAACACGTACGACCTTCGCAAAGTCTCGCGCCATTCCGAGTCCGGTGCGGATTTGTTAGCCAGCCCCTCCCCCCAGGGCTATAGCGCACCCGTTTTTTGTCTATTTTTCCGCTAGGGGGTTTGGGCGTGCCGACCTTCGGGGGGTTATTTTTTGGCGCAACTGTGCCCGCGGCCTATTTTTGGCACGCGGAGGCCGCTTGCAAAGTCTCGCCCCATTCTGAGTCCGGCGGACGAAGTTGGCCAGCCCCACCCCCCAAGGCTATAGCCCACCCGTTTTTGTGGCCATTTTCCGCTGGCCGAACTTGGTGGCCCGGCCTTCGGGCGGGTATTTTTTGCCGCGGCTGTACCCACGGCCTATTTTTGGCCCACGGAGCCACCTCGCAATGTCTCGCACCATTCTGAGTCCGGCGGATGAAGTTGGCCAGCCCCACCCCCCAAGGCTATAGCCCACCGTTTTTGTGGCCTTTTTCCGCTGGACGAACTTGGCTCCCCGGCCATCAGGCGGGTATTTTTGGGCATGGCTGTGCCTGCGGCATATTTTTGGTACACGGAGGCGCCTTGCAAAGTCTCACACCAGTCCGAGTCCGGCGGACGAAGTAGGCCAGCCCCACCCTCCAAGACTATAGCCCACCATTTTTGTGGCCTTTTTCCGCTGGACGAACTTGGCGCCCCGGCCTTCGGGCGGGTATTTTTGGGTGCGGCTGTGCCCGCGGCCTATTTTTGGCACACGGAGGCGCCTCGCAAAGTCTCGCTCCATTCCGAGTCCGGCGGACGAAGATGGCCAGCCCCACCCCCCAAGGCTATAGCCCACCCGTTTTTGTGGCCTTTTACCGCTGGACGAACTTGGCGCCCCGGCCTTCGGGCGGGTATTTTTGGGTGCGGCTGTGCCCGCGGCCTATTTTTGGCACACGGAGGTGCCTCGCAAAGTCTCGCGCCATTCCGAGTCCTGCGGCGAAGTTGGCCAGCCCCACCCCCCAACGCTATAGCCCACCCGTTTTTGTGTCCTTTTTCCGCTGGACGAATTTGGTGCCCCGGTCTTTGGGCGGGTATTTTTGGGCGCGGCTGGGCTCGCGGCCTATTTTTGGCACACGGAGGCGCCTCGCAAAGTCTCGCGCCAGTCTGATCCCGGCGGACGAAGTTGGCCAGCCCCACCCCCCAAGGCTATAGCCCACCCGGTGTTGTGGCCGTTTTCCGCTGGGCGAAGGTGGCGCCCCGACCTTCGGGCGGTTATTTTTTGGCGCGCCTGTGCCCGTGGCCAATTTTTGGAACACGGAGGCGCCTCGCAAAGTCTCGCGCCATTCCGAGTCCGGCGGACGAACTTGGCCAGCCCCACCCCCCAAGGCTATAGCCCACCCGTTTTTGTGGCCTTTTTCCGCTGGACGAACTTGGCGCCCCGGCCTTCGGGCGGGTATTTTTGGGCGCGGCTGTGCCCGCGGCCTATTTTTGGTACACGGAGGTGCCTCGCAAAGTCTCGTTCCAGTCCGAGTCCGGCGGACGTAGTTGGCCAGGCCTACCCCCCAAGGCTATAGCCCACCCGTTTTTGTGGCCTTTTTCCGCTGGACGAACTTGGCGGCCCGGCCTTCTGGCGGTTATTTTTGGCCACGGCTGTGCCCGCGGCCTATTTTTGGCACACGGAGGGCCCTATCAAAGTCTCTCACCATTCCGATTCCGTCGGACGAAGTTGTCCAGCTCCACCCCCCCAAGGCTATAGCCCACCCGTTTTTCTGGCCTTTTTCCGCTGGACGAACTTGGCGCCCCGGCCTTCGGGCGGGTATTTTTGGGCGCGGCTGTGCCCGCTGCCTATTTTAGGCACACGGAGGTGCCTCACAAAGTCTTGCACCATTCTGAGTCCGGCGGACGAAGTCGGCCAGCCCCACCCCCCAAGGCTATGGCCCACCCGTTTTTGTTGCCTTTTTCCGTTGGACGTACATGGCGCCCCGGCATTCGGGCGGTTATTTTTGGGCGCGGCTGTGCCCGTGGCCTATTTTTGGCACACGGAGGGCCCTCGCGAAGTCTCGCGCCATTCCGAGTCCGGTGTACGAAGTTGGCCAGCCCCACCCCCCAAGGCTATAGCCCACCCGTTTTTGTGGCATTTTTCCGCTGGACGAACTTGGCGCCCCGGCCTTCGGGTGGTTATTTTTGGGCACGGCTGTGCCCGCGGCCTATTTTTGGCACACGGAGGGCCCTCGCAAAGTCTCTCGCCATTCCGAGTCCGGCGTACGAAGTTGGCCAGCCCCACCCCCCAAGGCTATAGCCCACCCGTTTTTGTGGCATTTTTCCGCTGGACGAACTTGGCGCCCCGGCCTTCGGGCGGTTATTTTTGGGCGCGGCTGTGTCTGAGGCCTATTTTTGGCACACGGAGGCCCCTCGCAAAGTCTCTCGCCATTCCGAGTCCGGCGTACGAAGTTGGCCAGCCCCACCCCCCAAGGCTATAGCCCTCCCGTTTTTGTGGCCTTTTTCCGCTGGACGAACTTGGCGCCCCGGCCTTCGGGCGGTTATTTTTGGGCGCGGCTGTGTCTGAGGCCTATTTTTGGCACACGGAGGCCCCTCGCAAAGTCTCGCGCCATTCCGAATCCGGCTGACGAAGTTGGCCAGCCCCACCTCCCAAGGCTATAGCCCACCCGTTTTTGTGCCCTTTTTCCGCTGGACGAACTTGGCGCCCCGGCCTTCGGGCGGTTATTTTTCGACGCGACATTGCCCGCGGCCTATTTTTCGCACACGGAGAGCCGTCGCAAAGGCTCGCGCCATTCCGAGTCCGGCGGAGGAAGTTGGCCAGCCCCACCTCCCAAGGCTATAGCCCACCCGTTTTTGTGGCCTTTTTCCGCTGGACGAACTTGGCGCCCCGTCCATCGGGTGGTTATTTTTGGGCGCGGCTGTGCCTGTGGCCTATTATTGGCTCACGGAGGTCCCTCGCAAAGTCTCACGCCATTCCGAGTCCGGCGGACGAAGTTGGGCAGCCCCACCGCCCAAGGCTATAGCCCACCCGTTTTTGTGGCCTTTTTCCGCTGGACGAACTTGGCGCCCCGGCCTTCGAGATGTTATTTTTGGGCACGGTTGTGCCCGCGGCCTATTTTTGGCACACGGAGGGCCCCCGCAAAGTTTCGCACCATACCGAGTCCGGCGTACGAAGTTGGCCAGCCCCACCCCCCAAGGCTATAGCCCACCCGTTTTTGTGGCCTTTTTCCGCTGGACGAACTTGGCGCCCCGGCCTTCGGGCGGTTATTTTTGGGTGTGGCTGTGCCCGCGGCCTATTTATGGCACACGGAGAGCCCTCGCAAAATCTCGCGCCATTCCGAGTCCGGCGGAGGAAGTTGGCCAGCCCCACCTCCCAAGGCTATAGCCCACCCGTTTTTGTGGCCTTTTTCCGCTGGACGAACTTGGCACCCCGCCCGTTGGGCAGTTATTTTTCGTCGCGGCGGTGCCCGCGGCCTATTTTTGGCACATGGAGAGCCCTCGCAAAATCTCGTGCCATTCCGAGTCCGGCGGAGGAAGTTGGCCAGCCCCACCTCCCAAGGCTATAGCCCACCCGTTTTTGTTGCCTTTTTCCGCTGGACGAAGTTGGCGCCCCGTCCTTCGGGTGGTTATTTTTGGGAGCGGCTGTGCCCGTGCCCTATTATTGGCTCACGGAGGTCCCTCGCAAAGTCTCACGCCATTCCGAGTCCGGCGGACGAAGGTGGCCAGCCCCACCGCCCAAGGCTATAGCCCACCCGTTTTTGTGGCCTTTTTCCGCTGGACGAACTTGGCGACCCGGCCTTCGAGATGTTATTTTTGGGCACGGCTGTGCCCGCGGCCTATTTTTGGCACACGTAGGTCCCTCATAAAGTCTCGCGCTATTCCGAGTCCGGCGTACGAAGTTGGCCAGCCCCACCCCCCAAGGCTATAGCCCACCCCTTTTTGTGGCCTTTTTCTGCTGGACGAACTTGGTGCCCCAGCCTTCAGGTGGTTATTTCTGGGCGCGGCTATGCCCACGGCCTATTTTTCACACACGGAGGGCCCTCACAAAGTCTCGCGCCATTCCGAGTCCGGCGAACGAAGTTGGCCAGCCCCACCCCCAAAGGCTATAGCCCACCCGTTTTTGTGGCCTTTTTCCGCTGGACGAACTTGGCGCCCCGGCCTTCGGGCGGGTATTTTTTGGCGCGGCTGTGTCTACGGCCTATTTCTGGCACACGGAGGCACCTCGCAAAGTCTCGCGCCATTTCGAGTCCGGCGGACGAAGCTGGCCGGCCCCACCACCCAAGGCTATAGCCCACCCGTTTTTGTGGCCTTTTTCCGCTGGACGAATTTGGCGCCCCGGCCTTCGGGAGGGTATTTTTTGGCGCGGCTGTGACCGCGGCCTATTTTTGGCACACGGAGGCGCCTCGCGAAGGCTCGCGCCATTCCGAGTTCGGCGGACGAAGTTGTCCAACCCCACCCCCCAAGGCTATAGCCCACCCGATTTTGTGGCCTTTTTCCGCTGGACGAACTAGGCGCCCCGTCCTTCGGGTGGGTATTTTTGGGCGCGGCTGTGCCCGCGGCCTATTTTTGGCACACGGAGGTACCTCGCAAAGTCTCACGCCATTCCGAGTCCGGCGGACGAAGTGGGCCAGCCCCACCCCCCAAGGCTATAGCCCACCCGTTTTTGTGGCCTTTTACCGCTGGACAAACTCGGCGCCCAGTCCTTCGGGTGGGTATTTTTGGACGCGGCTGTACCCGCGGCCTATTTTTGGCACATGGAGGTGCCTCGCAAAGTCTCGCGCCATTCCGAGTCCGGCGGACGAAGTTGGCCAGCCCCACCTCCAAAGGCTATAGCCCACCCGTTTTTGTGGCCTTTTTCCGCTGGACGAACTTGGCGCCCCGGCATTCGGGCGGGTATTTTTGGGCGCGGCTGTGGCCACGGCCTATTTTTGGCACACGGAGGTGCCTCACAAAGTCTCGCGCCATTGCGAGTCCGGCGGACAAAGTTGGCCAGCTCCACCCCCCAAGGCTATAGCCCACCCGTTTTTTGGCCTTTTTCCGCAGGACAAACTTGGCGCCCCGGCCTTCGGGCGGGTATTTTTGGGTACGGCTGTGTCCGCGGCCTATTTTTGGCACACGGAGGTGCCTCGCAAAGTCTCACGCCATTCTGAGTCCGGCGGACGAAGTCGGAAAGCCCCACCCCCCAAGGCTATAGCCCACCCGTTTTTGTGGGCTTTTACCGCTGGACGAACTTGGCAGCCCGGCCTTCGGGCGGGTATTTTTGAACCCGGCTGTGCCCGCGGCCTATTTTTGGCACACGGAGGCACATCGCAAAGTCTCGTGCCATTCCCAGTCCGGCGGACGAAGTCGGCCAGCCGCATCCCCCAAGGCTATAGCCCACCCGTTTTTGTGGCCTTTTTCCGCTGGACGAACTTGGCGCCCCGGCTTTCGGGCGGGTAATTTTGGGCGCGGCTGTGTCCGTGGCCTATTTTTGGCACACGGAGGTACCTCGTAAAGTCTCGAGCCATTCCGAGTCTGGCGGACGAATGGGCCAGCCCCACCCCCCAAGGCTATAGCCCACCCGTTTTTGTGGCCTTTTTCCGCTGGACGAACTTGGCGCCCCGGCCTTCGGGCGGGTAATTTTGGGCGCGGCTGTGTCCGTGGCCTATTTTTGGCACACGGAGGTACCTCGCAAAGTCTCGAGCCATTCCGAGTCTGGCGGACGAAGTGGGCCAGCCCCACCCCCCAAGGCTATAGCCCACCCGTTTTTGTGGCCTTTTTCCGCTGGACGAACTTGGCGCCCCGGCCTTCGGGGGGGTATTTTTGGCCGCGGCTGTGCCCGCGGCCTATTTTTGGCACATGGAGGCTCCTCGCAAAGTCTCACGCCATTCCGAGTCCGGCGGACGAAGTGGGCCAGCCCCACCCGCCAAGTCTATAGCCCACCCATTTTTGTGGCCTTTTTCCGCTGGACGAACTCGGCGCCCCGGCCTTCGGGTGGTTATTTTTGGGTGTGGCTGTTCCCGCGGCCTATTTTTGGCACACGGAGGCCCCTCGCAAAGTCTCAGACTATTCCAAGTCCGGCGGATAAAGTTGGCCAGCCCCACCCCCCAGGGCTATAGCCCACCCATTTTTGTGGCTTTTTTTCGCTGGACGAACTTGGCGCCCCGGCCTTCGGGGGGTTATTTTTTAGCGTGGCTGTGCCCACTGCCTATTTTTGGCACACGGAGGACTCTCGCAAAGTCTCAGGCCATTCCGAGTCCGGCGGACGAAGTTGGCCAGCCCCACCCGCCAAGGCTATAGCCCACCCATTTTTGTGGCCATTTTCCGCTGGACGAACTCTACGCCCCGGTCTTCCGGAGGTTATTTTTGGGCGCGGCTGTGCCTGCGGCCGATTTTTGGCACACGGAGGTCCCTCCCAAAGTCTCGCGCCATTCCGAGTCCGGCGGACGAAGTTGGCCAGCCCCACCTCCCAAGGCTATAGCCCACCCGTTTTTGTGGCCTTTTCCCGCTGGACGAACTTGGCACCCAGTCCTTCGGGCGGGTATTTTTGGACGCGGCTGTGTCCGCGGCCTATTTTTGGCACACGGAGGCGCCTCGCAAAGTCTCGCGCCATTCCGAGTCCGGCGGACGAAGTTGGCCAGCCCCACCCCCCAAGGCTATAGCCCACCCGTTTTTGTGGCCTTTTTCCGCTGGACGAACTTGGCGCCCCGGCCTTCGGGTGGGTATTTTTGGGCGCCGCTGTGCCCGTAGCCTATTCTTGGCACACGGAGATGCCTTGCAAAGTCTCGCGCCATTCCGAGTCCGGCGGACGAAGTTGGCCAGCTCCTCCCCCCAAGGCTATAGCCCACCCGTTTTTTGGCCATTTTTCCGCTAGGGGGTTTGGGCGCGCCGAACTTCGGTGGGTAATTTTTGGGCATGGCTGTGCCCGCGGCCTATTTTTGGCACGCGGAGGCCGCTCGCAAAGTCTCGCCCCATTCCGAGTCAGGCAGACGAAGTTGGCCAGCCCCTCCCCTCAAGGTTATAGCCCACCCATTTTTTGGCCATTTTTCCGCTGGGGGGTTTGGGCGCGCCGACCTTCGGGGGTTTATTTTTGGGCGCGGCTGTGCCCGCGGCCTATTTTTGGCACGCGGAGGCCGTTCGTAAAGTCTCGCCCCATTCCAAGTCCGGCGGACGAAGTTGGCCAGCCCTCCCCCGAACGCTATAGCCCACCCGTTTTTTGGCCATTTTTCCGTTGGGGGGTTTGGGCGCGCCGACCTTCGGGGGGTTATTTTTGGGCGCGGCTGTGGTCGCGGCCTATTTTTGGCACGCGGAGGCTGCTCGCAAAGTCTCGCCCCATTTCGAGTCCGGCAGACGAAGTTGGCCAGCCCCTCCCCCCGAGGTTATAGCGCACCCGTTTTTTGGCCATTTTTCCGCTGGGGGTTTTTGGGCGCGCCGACCTTTGGGGGGTTATTTTTTGGCGCAGCTGTGCCCACGGCCTATTTTTGGCACGCGGAGGCCACTCGTAAAGTCTCGCCGCATTCCGAGTCCGGCGGGCGAAGTTGGTCAGCCCCTCCACCCAAGGCTACAGCGCACTCGTTTTTTGGCCATTTTTCCGCTGGGGGGTTTGGGCGCACCGACCTTCGTGGGGTTATTTTTGGATGCGGCTGTGCCAGTGGCCTATTTTTGGCACGCGGATGCCGCTCACAAAGTCTCGCCCCATTCCGAGTCCGGCTGAGGAAGTGGGCCAGCCCCTCCCCCCAAGGCTATAGCCCACCCGTTTTTTGGCCATTTTTCCGCTCGGGGGTTTGGGCGCGCCGACCTGCGGGCGGGTATTTTTGTGCGCGGCTGTGCCCGCGGCCTATTTTTGGCACACGGAGGCACCTCGTAAAGTCTCGCACCATTCCGAGTCCGACGGACGAAGTTGGCCAGCCCCACCCCCCAAGGCTATAGCCCACCCGTTTTTGTGGCCTTTTTCCGCTGGACGAACTTGGCGCCCCGGCCTTCGGGTTGGTATTTTTGGGCGCCGCTGTGGCCGCAGCCTATTCTTGGCACACGAAGACGCCTTGCAAAGTCTCGCCCCATTCCGAGTCCGGCGGACGAAGTTGCCCAGCCCCACCCCCCAAGGCTATAGCCCACCCGTTTTTGTGGCCTTTTTCCGCTGGACGAACTTGGCGCCCCGGCCTTCGGGTGGGTATTTTTGGGCGCCGCAGTGCCCGCAGCCTATTCTTGGTACACGGCGACGCCTTGCAAAGTCTCGCGCCATTCCGAGTCCGGCGGACGAAGTTGGCCAGCCCCACCCCCCAAGGCTATAGCCCACCCGTTTTTGTGGCCTTTTTCCGCAGGACGAACTTGGCGCCCCGGCCTTCGGCGGGTATTTTTGGGCGCCGCTGTGCCCGCAGCCTATTCTTGGCACACGGAGGCACCTCGCAAAGTCTCGCGCCATTCCGAGTCCGACAGACGAACTTGGCCAGCCCCACCCCCCAAGGCTATAGCCCACCCGTTTTTGTGGCCTTTTTCCGCTGGACGAACTTGGCGCCCCGGCCATCGGGCGGGTATTTTTGGGCGCGGCTGTGACCGCGGCCTAATTTTGGCACACGGAGGCACCTCGCAAAGTCTCGCGCCATTCCGAGTCCAGCGGAGGAAGTTGGCCAGCCCCACCCCCCAAGGCTATAGCCCACCCGTTTTTGTGGCCTTTTTCCGCTGGACGAACATGGCACCCCGGCCTGCGGGCGGGTATTTTTGGCGCGGCTGTGCCCGTGGCCTATTTTTGGTACACGGAGGCGCCTTGCAAAGTCTCGCACCATTCCGAGTCCGACGGACGAAGTTGGCCAGCCCCACCCCCCAAGGCTATAGCCCACCCGTTTTTGTGGCCTTTTTCCGCTGGACGAACTTGGCGCCCCGGCCTTCGGGCGGGTATTTTTGGGTGCGGCTGTGCCCGCGGCCTATTTTTGGCACACGGAGGCACCTCGCAAAGTCACGCTCCATTCCGAGTCCGGCGGACGAAGATGGCCAGCCCCACCCCCCAAGGCTATAGCCCACCCGTTTTTGTGGCCTTTTACCGCTGGACGAACTTGGCGCCCCGGCCTTCGGGCGGGTATTTTTCGGTGCGGTAGTGCCAGCGGCCTATTTTTGGCACACGGAAGTGCCTCGCAAAGTCTCGCGCCATTCCGAGTCCTGCGGCGAAGTTGGCCAGCCCCACCCCCCAAGGCTATAGCCCACCCGTTTTTGTGGCCTTTTTCCGCTGGACGAACTTGGCGCCCCGGCCTTTGGGCGGGTATTTTTGGTCGCGGCTGTGCCCGCGGCCTATTTTTGGCACACGGAGGCGCCTCGCAAAGTCTCGACCCATTCCGAGTCCGGCGGACGAAGTTGCCCAGCCCGACCCCCCAAGGCTATAGCCCACCCGTTTTTGCGGTCTTTTTCCGCTGGACGAACTTGGCGCCCCGGCCTTCGGGCGGGTATTTTGGGCGCGGCTTTGCCCGCGGCCTATATTTGGCACACGGAGGTGCCTCACAAAGTCTCCCGCCATTCCGAGTGCAGCGGACGAAGTGGGCCAGCCCCACCCCCCAAGGCTATAGCCCACCTGTTTTTGTGGCCTTTTACCGCTGCACGAACTTGGCGCCCCGGCCTTCGGGCGGGTATTTTTGGGCGCGGCTGTGTCTGCGGCCTAGTTTTGGCACACGGAGGCGCCTCGCAAAGTCTCGCGCCTTTCCGAGTCCGGCGGACGAAGTTGGCTAGCCCCACCCCCCAAGGCTATAGCCCACCCTTTTTTGTGGCCTTTTTCTGCTGGACGAACTTGGCGTCCCGGCCTTCGGGGTGGTATTTTTGGGCGTGGCTGTGCCCGCGGCCTATTTTTGGCACAAGGAGGCGCCTCGCATAGTCTCGTGCCATTCCGAGTCCGGCGGACGAAGTTGGCCAGCCCCAACCCCCAAGGCTATATCCCACCCGTTTTTGTGGCATTTTCCCGCTGGACGAACTTGGCGACGCAGCCTTTGGGCGGATATTTTTGGGCGCGGCTGTGGCCGCGGCCTATTTTTGGGATACGGAGGCGCCTCGCAATGTCTCGCGCCATTCCGAGTCCGGCGGACGAAGTGGGCCAGCCCCACCCCCCAAGGCTATAGCCCACCCGTTTTTGTGGCCTTTTTCCGCTGGACGAACTTGGCGCCCCGGCCTTCGGGCGGTTATTTTTGGGCGCGGCTGTGCCCGCGGCCTATTTTTGGCGCACGGAGGTGCCTCGTAAAGTCTCGCGCCATTCCGAGTCCGGCGGACGAAGTTGGCCAGCCCCACCCCCAAGGCTACAGCCCACCCGTTTTTGTGGCCATTTTCCGCTGGACGAAATTGGCGCCCCGGCCTTCGGGCGGGTATTTTTGGGCGCGGCTGTACCCGTGGCCTATTTTTGGGACACGGAGGCGCCTCGCAAAGTTTCGCGCTATTCCGAGTCTGGCGGACAAAGTCGGCCAGCCCTACCCCGTAGGCTATATCCCACCCGTTTTTGTGGCCATTTTCCGCCGGACGAACTTGGCGCCCCGGCCTTCGGGCGGTTATTTTTGGGCGCGGCTGTGTCCGCGGCCTATTTTTGGCACACGGAGGTGCCTCGCAAAGTCTCGCGCCATTCCGAGTCCGGCGGAGGAAGTGGGCCAGCCCTACCCCGTAGGCTATAGCCCGCCCGTTTTTGTGGCCTTTTTCCGCTGGACGAACTTGGCGCCCCGGCCTTCGGGCTGGTATTTTTGGGCGCGGCTGTGCCCGCGGCCTATTTTTGGCACACGGAGGCGCCTAGTAATGTCTCGCGCCATTCCGAGTCCGGCGGACGAAGTCGCCAGCCCCACCCCCCAAGGCTATAGCCCACCCGTTTTTGTGGGCATTTTCCGCTGGACGAACTTGGCGCCCCGGCCTTCGGGCAGGTATTTTTGGACGCGGCTGTACCCGCGGCCTATTTTTGGCACACGGAGGCGCCTCGCAAAGTCTCGCGCTATTCCGAGTCCGGCGGACGAAGTTGGCCAGCCCCACCCCCCAAGTCTATAGCCCACCCATTTTTGTGGGCTTTTTCCGCTGGACGAACTTGGCGCCCCGGTCTTCGGGCGGATAGTTTTGGGCGCGGCTGTGCCCGCGACCTATTTTTGGCACACGGATGCGCCTCGCAAAGTCTCGCGCCATTCCGAGTCCGGCGGACGAAGTGGGCCCGCCCCACCCCCAAGGCTATAGCCCACCCGTTTTTGTGGCCTTTTTCCGCTGGACGAACTTGGCGCCCCGGCCTTCGGGCGGGTATTTTTGGGAGCGGCTGTGCCCGCGGCCTATTTTTGGCACACTGAGGCGCCTCGTAAAGTCTCGCGCCATTCCGAGTCCGGCGGACGAAGTTGGCCAGCCCCACCCCCCAAGGCTATAGCCCGCCCGTTTTTGTGGCCTTTTTCCGCTGGACGAACTTGGCGGCCCGGCCTTCGGGCCGGTATTTTTGGGCGCGGCTGTGCCCGCGGCATATTTTTGGCACACGGAGTCGCCTCGCAAAGTCTCGTGCCATTCCGAGTCCGGCGGACGAAGTTGGCCAGCCCCACCCCCCAACGCTATAGCCCACCCGATTTTTTTGGCCTTTTTCCGCTGGACGAACTTGGCGCCCCGGCCTTCGGTGGGTTATTTTTGGGCGCCGCTGTGCACGCGTCCTATTTTTGGGAGACGGGGGTGCCTCGCAAAGTCTCGCGCCATTCCGAGTCCGGCGGACGAAGTTGGCCAGCCCCACCCCCCAAGGCTATAGCCCACCCGTTTTTGTGGGCTTTTTCCGCTGGACGAACTTGGCGCCCCGGTCTTCGGGCGGATAGTTTTGGGCGCGGCTGTGCCCACGACCTATTTTTGGCACACGGAGGTGCCTCGCAAAGTCTCGCGCCATTCCGAGTCCGGCGGACGAAGTGCGCCCGCCGCACCCCCAAGGCTATAGCCCACCCGTTTTTGCGGCCTTTTTCCGCTGGACGAACTTGGCGCCCCGGCCTTCGGGCGGGTATTTTTGGGCGCGGCTGTGCCCGCGGCCTATTTTTGGCACACTGAGGCGCCTCGTAAAGTCTCGCGCCATTCCGAGTCCGGCGGACGAAGTTGGCCAGCCCCACCCCCCAAGGCTATAGCCCACCCGTTTTTGTGGGCATTTTCCGCTGGACGAACTTGGCGCCCCGGCCTTCGGGCAGGTATTTTTGGACGCGGCTGTACCCGCGGCCTATTTTTGGCACACGGAAGCGCCTCGCAAAGTCTCGCGCTATTCCGAGTCCGGCGGACGAAGTTGGCCAGCCCCACCCCCCAAGGCTATAGCCCACCCGTTTTTGTGGCCTTTTTCCGCTGGACGAACTTGGCGGCCCGGCCTTCGGGCGGGTATTTTTGGGCGCGGCTGTGCCCGCGGCCTATTTTTGGCACACTGAGGCGCCTCGTAAAGTCTCGCGCCATTCCGAGTCCGGCGGACGAAGTTGGCCAGCCCCACCCGCCAAGGCTATAGCCCGCCCGTTTTTGTGGCCTTTTTCCGCTGGACGAACTTGGCGCCCCGGCCTTCGGGCAGGTATTTTTGGACGCGGCTGTAGCCGCGACCTATTTTTGGCACACGGAGGCGCCTCGCAAAGTCTCGCGCTATTCCGAGTCCGGCGGACGAAGTTGGCCAGCCCCACCCCCCAAGGCTATAGCCCACCCGTTTTTGTGGCCTTTTTCCGCTGGACGAACTTGGCGCCCCGGCCTTCGGGCGGGTATTTTTGGGCGCGGCTGTGCCCGCGGCCTATTTTTAGCACACTGAGGCGCCTCGTAAAGTCTCGCGCCATTCCGAGTCCGGCGGACGAAGTTGGCCAGCCCCACCCGCCAAGGCTATAGCCCGCCCGTTTTTGTGGCCTTTTTCCGCTGGACGAACTTGGCGCCCCGGCCTTCGGGCAGGTATTTTTGGACGCGGCTGTATCCGCGACCTATTTTTGGCACACGGAGGCGCCTCGCAAAGTCTCGCGCTATTCCGAGTCCGGCGGACGAAGTTGGCCAGCCCCACCCCCCAAGGCTATAGCCCACCCGTTTTTGTGGCCTTTTTCCGCTGGACGAACTTGGCGGCCCGGCCTTCGGGCCGGTATTTTTGGGCGCGGCTGTGCCCGGGGCATATTTTTGGCACACGGAGTCGCCTCGCAAAGTCTCGTGCCATTCCGAGTCCGGCGGACGAAGTTGGCCAGCCCCACCCCCCAACGCTATAGCCCACCCGATTTTGTGGGCTTTTTCCGCTGGACGAACTTGGTGCCCCGGCCTTCGGGCGGATAGTTTTGGGCGCGGCTGTGCCCGCGGCCTATTTTTGGCACACGGAGTCACCTCGCAAAGTCTCGTGCCATTCCGAGTCCGGCGGACGAAGTCGGCCAGCCCCACCCCCCAACGCTATAGCCCACCCGATTTTTTTGGCCTTTTTCCGCTGGACGAACTTGGCGCCCCGGCCTTCGGGGGGTTATTTTTGGGCGCGGCTGTGCACGCGTCCTATTTTTGGGAGACGGGGGCGCCTCGAAAAGTCTCGCGCCATTCCGAGTCCGGCGGACGAAGTTGGCCAGCCCCACCCCCAAAGGCTATAGCCCACCCGATTTTGTGGCATTTTTCCACTGGACGAACTTGGCGCCGCAGCCTTTGGGCGGATATTTTTGGGCGCGGCTGTGCCCGCGGCCTATTTTTGGGATACGGAGGCGCCTCGCAATGTCTCGCGCCATTCCGAGTCCGGCGGACGAAGTGGGCCAGCCCCACCCCCCAACGCTATAGCCCATCCGTATTTGTGGCCTTTTTCCGCTGGACGAACTTGGTGCCCCGGCCTTCGGGCGGGTATTTTTGGGCGTGGCAGTGCCCGCGGTGTATCTTTTGGACACGGAGGTGCCTCGTAAAGTCTCGCGCCATTCCGAGTCCGGCGGACGAAGTTGGCCAGACCCAACCCCCAAGGCTATAGCCCACCCGTTTTTGTGGCCTTTTACCGCTGGACGAACTTGGTGCTCCGGCCTTCGGGCGGGTATTTTTGGGCGCGGCTGTGCCCGCGGCCTATTTTTGGCACACGGAGGTGCCTCGCAAAGTCTCGCGCCATTCCGAGTCCGGCGGACGAAGTTGGCCAGCCCCACCTCCCAAGGCTATAGCCAACCCGTTTTTGTGGCCGTTTTCCGCTAGACGAACTTGGCGCCCCGGCCTTCGGGCGGTTATTTTTGGGCGCGGCTGTGCCCGTGGCCTATTTTTGGTACACGAAGGGGTCTCGCAAAGTCTCGCGTCATTCCGAGCCCGGCGGACGAAGTTGGCCAGCCCCCCCCCCCAAGGCTATAGCCCACCCGTTTTTGTGGCCTTTTTCCGCTGGACGAAATTGGCGCCCCGGCCTTCGGGCGGGTATTTTGGGGCACGGCAGTGTCCGTCGACTATTTTTGGCACACGGAGGTGCCTCGCAGTGTCTCGCGCCATTCCGAGTCCGGCGGACGAAGTTGGCCAGCCCCACCCCTCAAGGCTATAGCCCACCCGTTTTTGTGGCCTTTTTCCGCTGGACGAACTTGGCGCCCCGGCCTTATGGCAAATATTTTTGGGTGCGGCTGTGCCCGCGGCCTATTTTTTGCACACGGAGGTGCCTCGCAAAGTCTCGCGCCATTCCGAGTCCGGCGGACGAAGTTGCCCAGTCCCACCCCCCAAGGCTATAGCCCACCCGTTTTTGTGGCCATTTTCTGCTGGACGAACTTGGCGCCCCGGCCTTCGGGCGGGTATTTTTGGGCGCGGCTGTGCCTGCGGATTATTTTTGGCACACGGAGGTGCCTCGCAATGTCTCGCGCCATTCCGAGTCCGGCGGACGAAGTTGCCCAGCCCCACCCCCCAAGGCTATAGCCCACCCGTTTTTGTGGCCATTTTCTGCTGGACGAACTTGGCGCCCCGGCCTTCGGGCGGGTATTTTTGGGCGCGGCAGTGTCCGTCGACTATTTTTGGCACACGGAGGTACCTCTCAAAGTTTCGTGCCATTCTGAGTCCGGCGGACGAAGTGGGCCAGCCCCACCCCCCAAGGCTATAGCCCACCCGTTTTGTGGCCTTTTTCCGCTGGACGAACTTGGCGCCCGGCCTTCGGGCGGGTATTTTTGGGCGCGGTTGTGCCCGCGGCGTATCTTTTGCACACGGAGGTGCCTCGCAAAGTCTCGCGCCATTCCGAGTCCGGCGGACGCAGTTGGCCAGCCCCACCCGCCAAGGCTATAGCCCACCCGTTTTTGTGGCCTTTTTCCGCTGGACGAACTTGGCGCCCCGGCCTTCGGGCGGGTATTTTTGGGCGCGGCTTTGCCCGCGGCCCATTTTGGGCACACGGAGGCGCCTCGCAAAGTCTTGAGCTATTCCGAGTCCGGCGGACGAAGTTGGCCAGCCCCACCCCCCAAGGCTATAGCTCACCCGTTTTTGTGGCCTTTTTCCGCTGGACAAACTTGGGGCCCCGGCCTTCGGGCGGGTAGTTTTGGGCGCGGCTGTGCCCGCGGCGTATTTATGGCACACGGAGGTGCCTCGCAAAGTCTTGAGCTATTCCGAGTCCGGCGGACGAAGTTGGCCAGCCCCAGCCCCCAAGGCTAAAGCCCACCCGTTTTTGTGGCCTTTTACCGCTGGACAAACTTGGTGCCCCGGCCTTCGGGCGGGTATTTTTGGAGGCGGCTGTGCCCGCGGCCTATTTATGGCACACGGAGGTGCCTCGCAAAGTCTCGCGCCATTCCGAGTCTGGTGGACGAAGTGGGCCAGCTCCACCCCCCAAGGCTAAAGCCCACCCGTTTTTGTGGCCTTTTTCCGCTGGACGAACTTGGCACCCCGGCCTTCGGGCGGGTATTTTTGGGGGCGGCTGTGCCCGCGGCCTATTTTGGGCACACGGAGGCGTCTCTCATAGTCTCGAGCCATTCCGAGTCCGGCGGACGAAGTTGGCCAGCCCCAGCCCCCAAGGCTAAAGCCCACCCGTTTTTGTGGCCTTTTACCGCTGGACAAACTTGGTGCCCCGGCCTTCGGGCGGGTATTTTTGGAGGCGGCTGTGCCCGCGGCCTATTTATGGCACACGGAGGTGCCTCGCAAAGTCTCGCGCCATTCCGAGTCTGGCGGACGAAGTGGGCCAGCTCCACCCCCCAAGGCTAAAGCCCACCCGTTTTTGTGGCCTTTTTCCGCTGGACGAACTTGGCACCCCGGCCTTCGGGCGGGTATTTTTGGGGGCGGCTGTGCCCGCGGCCTATTTTGGGCACACGGAGGCGTCTCTCATAGTCTCGAGCCATTCCGAGTCCGGCGGACGAAGTTGGCCATCCCCACCCCCCAAGGCTATAGCCCACCCGTTTTTGTGGCCTTTTTCCGCTAGACGAACTTGGCGCCCCGGCCTTCGGGCGGTTATTTTTGGGCGCGGCTGTGTCCGCGGCCTATTTTTGGTACACGAAGGTGCCTCGCAAAGTCTCGCGTCATTCCGAGCCCGGCGGACGAAGTTGGCCAGCCCCCCCCCCCAAGGCTATAGCCCACCCGTTTTTGTGGCCTTTTTCCGCTGGAGGAAATTGGCGCCCCGGCCTTCGGGCGGGTATTTTGGGGCACGGCAGTGTCCGTCGACTATTTTTTGCACACGGAGGTACCTCACAATGTCTCGCGCCATTCCGAGTCCAGCGGACGAAGTTGGCCAGCCCCACCCCCCAAGGCTATAGCCCACCCGTTTTTCTGGCCTTTTTCCGCTGGACGAACTTGGCGGCCCGGCCTTCGAGCGGGTATATTTGGGTGCGGTTGTGCCCGCGGCCTATTTTAGGCACACGGAGGCGCCTCGCAAAGTCACGCGCCATTCCGAGTCCGGCGGATGAAGTTGGACAGCCCCACCCCCCAAGGCTATAGCCCACCCGTTTTTGTGGCCTTTTTCCGCTGGACGAACTTGGCGCCCCGGCCTTCGGACGGGTATTTTTTTGGCGCGGCAGTGTCTGCAGCCTAGTTTCGGCAGACGGAGGTGCCTCGCAAAGTTTCGCGCCATTCCGAGTCCGGCGGACGAAGTCGGCCAGTCCCATCCCCCAAGGCTATAGCCCACCCGTTTTTCTGACCTTTTTCCGCTTGACGAACTTGGCGCCCCGGCCTTCGAGCGGGTATATTTGGGTGCGGTTGTGCCCGCGGCCTATTTTAGGCACACGGAGGTGCCTCGCAAAGACTCGCGCCATTCCGAGTCCGGCGGATGAAGTTGGCCGGCCCCACCCCCCAAGGCTATAGCCCACCCGTTTTTGTGGCCTTTTTCCGCTTGACGAACTTGGCGCCCCGGCCTTCTGGCGGGTATTTTTGGGCGCGGCTGTACCCGCGGCGTATCTTTTGTACACGGAGGTGCCTCGCAAAGTCTCGCGCCATTCCGAGTCCGGTGGACGAAGTTGGCCAGCCCCACCCGCCAAGGTTATAGCCCACCCGTTTTTGTGGCCTTTTTCCGCTCGACGAACTTGGCGCCCCGGCCTTCGGGCGGGTATTTTTGGGCGCGGATGTTCCCGTGGTGTATGTTTTGCACACGGAGGTGCCTCGTAAAGTCTCGCGCCATTCCGAGTCCGGCGGACGAAGTTGGCCAGCCCCACCCCCCAAGGCTATAGCCCACCCGTTTTTGTGGCCTTTTTCCGCTGGATGAACTTGGCGCTCTGGTCTTCGGGCGGGTATTTTTGGGCGCGGCTTTGCCCGCGGCCCATTTTGGGCACACGGAGGCACCTCGCAAAGTCTTGAGCTATTCCGAGACCGGCGGACGAAGTCGGCCAGCCCCACCCCCCAAGGCTATAGCTCACCCGTTTTTGTGGCCTTTTTCCGCTGGACAAACTTGGGGCCCCGGCCTTCGGGCGGGTAGTTTTGGGCGCGGCTGTGCCCGCGGCGTATTTTTGGCACACGTAGGTGCCTCGCAAAGTCTCGAGCCATTCCGAGTCCGGCGGACGAAGCTGGCCAGCCCCAGCCCCCAAGGCTAAAGCCCACCCGTTTTTGTGGCCTTTTTCCGCTGGACGAACTTGGCGCCCTGGCCTTCAGGCTGGTATTTTTTGGGCGCGGCTGTGCCCATGGCGTATCTTTTGCACACGGAGGTGCCTCGCAAAGTCTCGCGCCATTCCGAGTCCGGCGGACGAAGTTGGCCAGCCCCACCCCCCAACAAGGCTCAAACCCACCCGTTTTTGTGGCCTTTTTCCGCTGGACGAACTTGGCGCCCCGGCCTTCGGGCTGGTATTTTTGGGCGCGGCTGTGCTCGCGGCCTATTTTTGGCACACGGAGGTGCCTCGCGAAGTCTTTCCCCATTCCGAGTCCGGTGGACGAAGTTGGCCAGCCCCACCCCCCAAGGCTATAGCCCACCCGTTTCTGTGGCCTTTTTCCGCTGGACGAACTTGGCGCCGCGGCCTTCGGACGGATATATTTGGGCGCGGCTGTGCTCGCGGCCTATTTTTGGCACACGGAGGTGCCTCGCGAAGTCTTTCGCCATTCCGAGTCCGGTGGACGAAGTTGGCCAGCCCCCCCCCCCCTAAGGCTATAGCCCACCCGTTTCTGTGGCCTTTTTCCGCTGGACGAACTTGGCGCCGCGGCCTTCGGACGGATATATTTGGGCGCGGCTGTGCCTGCGGCCTATTTTTGGCACACGGAGGTGCCTCGCGAAGTCTTTCGCCATTCCGAGTCCGGTGGACGAAGTTGGCCAGCCCCCCCCCCCAAGGCTATAGCCCACCCATTTTTGTGGCCATTTTCTGCTGGACGAACTTGGCGCCCCGGCCTTCGGGCGGGTATTTTTGGGCGCGGCAGTGTCCGTCGACTATTTTTGGCACACGGAGGTACCTCGCAAAGTCTCGTGCCATTCTGAGACCGGCGGACGAAGTGGGCCAGCCCCACCCCCAAAGGCTATAGCCCACCCGTTTTTGTGGCCTTTTTCCGCTTGACGAACTTTGCGCCCCGGCCTTCGGGCGGGTATTTTTGGGCGCGGCTGTGCCCGCGGTGTATCTTTTGCACACGGAGGTGCCTCGCAAAGTCTCGCGCCATTCCGAGTCCGGCGGACGCAGTTGGCCAGCCCCACCACCCAAGGCTATAGCCCACCCGTTTTTGTGGCCTTTTTCCGCTGGACGAACTTGGCGCCCCGGCCTTCGGGCGGGTATTTTTGGGCGCGGCTTTGCCCGCGGCCCATTTTGGGCACACGGAGGCGCCTCGCAAAGTCTTGAGCTATTCCGAGTCCGGTGGACGAAGTTGGCCAGCCCCACCCCCCAAGGCTATAGCTCACCCGTTTTTGTGGCCTTTTTCCGCTGGACAAACTTGGGGCCCCGGCCTTCGGGCGGGTAGTTTTGGGCGCGGCTGTGCCCGCGGCGTATTTTTGGCACACGTAGGTGCCTCGTAAAGTCTCGAGCCATTCCGAGTCCGGCGGACGAAGTTGGCCAGCCCCAGCCCCCAAGGCTAAAGCCCACCCGTTTTTGTGGCCTTTTACCGCTGGACGAACTTGGTGCCCCGGCCTTCGGGCGGGTATTTTTGGGGGCGGCTGTGCCCGCGGCCTATTTTTGGCACACGGAGGTGCCTCGCAAAGTCTCGCGCCATTCCGAGTCTGGCGGACGAAGTGGGCCAGCTCCACCCCCCAAGGCTAAAGCCCACCCATTTTTGTGGCCTTTTTCCGCTGGACGAACTTGGCACCCCGGCCTTCGGGCGGGCATTTTTGGGGGCGGCTGTGCCCGCGGCCTATTTTGGGCACACGGAGGCGTCTCTCATAGTCTCGAGCCATTCTGAGTCCGGCGGACGAAGTTGGCCATCCCCACCCCCCAAGGCTATAGCCCACCCATTTTTGTGGCCTTTTTCCGATAGACGAACTTGGCGCCCCGGCCTTCGGGCGGGTATTTTTGGGCGCGGCAGTGTCCGTCGACTATATTTGGCACACGGAGGTACCTCACAAAGTTTCGTGCCATTCTGAGTCCGGCGGACGAAGTTGGCCAGCCCCAGCCCCCAAGGCTATAGCCCACCCGTTTTTGTGGCCTTTTACCGCTGGACGAACTTGGTGCCCCGGCCTTCGGGCGGGTATTTTTGGGCGCGGCTGTGCCCGCGGCCTATTTTTGGCACACGGAGGTGCCTCGCAAAGTCTCGCGCCATTCCGAGTCCGGCGGACGAAGTTGGCCAGCCCCACCTCCCAAGGCTATAGCCAACCCGTTTTTGTGGCCTTTTTCCGCTAGACGAACTTGGCGCCCCGGCCTTCGGGCGGTTATTTTTGGGCGCGGCTGTGCCCGCGGCCTATTTTTGGTACACGAAGGGGTCTCGCAAAGTCTCGCGTCATTCCGAGCCCGGCGGACGAAGTTGGCCAGCCCCCCCCCCCAAGGCTATAGCCCACCCGTTTTTGTGGCCTTTTTCCGCTGGACGAAATTGGCGCCCCGGCCTTCGGGTGGGTATTTTGGGGCACGGCAGTGTCCATCGACTATTTTTGGCACACGGAGGTGCCTCGCAATGTCTCGCGCCATTCCGAGTCCGGCGGACGAAGTTGGCCAGCCCCACCCCCCAAGGCTATAGCCCACCCGTTTTTGTGGCCTTTTTCCGCTGGACGAACTTGGCGCCCCGGCCTTCGGGCAAATATTTTTGGGCGCGGCTGTGCCCGCGGCCTATTTTTGGCACACGGAGGTGCCTCGCAAAGTCTCGTGCCATTCCGAGTCCGGCGGACGAAGTTGCCCAGCCCCACCCCCCAAGGCTATAGCCCACCCGTTTTTGTGGCCATTTTCTGCTGGACGAACTTGGCGCCCCGGCCTTCGGGCGGGTATTTTTGGGCGCGGCTGTGCCTGCGGATTATTTTTGGCACACGGAGGTGCCTCGTAAAGTCTCGCGCCATTCCGAGTCCGGCGGACGAAGTTGCCCAGCCCCACCCCCCAAGGCTATAGCCCACCCGTTTTTGTGGCCATTTTCTGCTGGACGAACTTGGCGCCCCGGCCTTCGGGCGGGTATTTTTGGGCGCGGCAGTGTCCGTCGACTATTTTTGGCACACGGAGGTACCTCACAAAGTTTCGTGCCATTCTGAGTCCGGCGGACGAAGTGCGCCAGCCCCACCCCCCAAGGCTATAGCCCACCCGTTTTTGTGGCCTTTTTCCGCTGGACGAACTTGGCGCCCCGGCCTTCGGGCGGGTATTTTTGGGCGCGGCTGTGCCCGCGGCGTATCTTTTGCACACGGAGGTGCCTCGCAAAGTCTCGCGCCATTCCGAGTCCGGCGGACGCAGTTGGCCAGCCCCACCCGCCAAGGCTATAGCGCACCCGTTTTTGTGGCCTTTTTCCGCTGGACGAACTTGGCGCCCCGGCCTTCGGGCGGGTATTTTTGGGCGCGGCTTTGCCCGCGGCCCATTTTGGGCACACGGAGGCGCCTCGCAAAGTCTTGAGCTATTCCGAGTCCGGCGGACGAAGTTGGCCAGCCCCACGCCCCAAGGCTATAGCTCACCCGTTTTTGTGGCCTTTTTCCGCTGGACAAACTTGGGGCCCCGGCCTTCGGGCGGGTAGTTTTGGGCGCGGCTGTGCCCGCGGCGTATTTTTGGCACACGTAGGTGCCTCGCAAAGTCTCGAGCCATTCCGAGTCCGGCGGACGAAGTTGGCCAGCCCCAGCCCCCAAGGCTAAAGCCCACCCGTTTTTGTGGCCTTTTACCGCTGGACGAACTTGGTGCCCCGGCCTTCAGGCGGGTATTTTTGGGGGCGGCTGTGCCCGCGGCCTATTTTTGGCACACGGAGGTGCCTCGCAAAGTCTCGCGCCATTCCGAGTCTGGCGGACGAAGTGGGCCAGCTCCACCACCCAAGGCTAAAGCCCACCCGTTTTTGTGGCCTTTTTCCGCTGGACGAACTTGGCACCCCGGCCTTCGGGCGGGTATTTTTGGGGGCGGCTGTGCCCGCGGCCTATTTTGGGCACACGGAGGCGTCTCTCATAGTCTCGAGCCATTCCGAGTCCGGCGGACGAAGTTGGCCATCCCCACCCCCCAAGGCTATAGCCCACCCGTTTTTGTGGCCTTTTTCCGCTAGACGAACTTGGCGCCCCGGCCTTCGGGCGGTTATTTTTGGGCGCGGCTGTCCCCGCGGCCTATTTTTGGTACACGAAGGTGCCTCGCAAAGTCTCGCGTCATTCCGAGCCCGGCGGACGAAGTTGGCCAGCCCCCCCCCCAAGGCTATAGCCCACCCGTTTTTGTGGCCTTTTTCCGCTGGACGAAATTGGCGCCCCGGCCTTCGGGCGGGTATTTTGGGGCACGGCAGTGTCCGTCGACTATTTTTGGCACACAGAGGTACCTCGCAATGTCTCGTGCCATTCCGAGTCCAGCGGACGAAGTTGGCCAGCCCCACCTCCCAAGGCTATAGCCAACCCGTTTTTGTGGCCTTTTTCCGCTAGACGAACTTGGCGCCCCGGCCTTCGGGCGGTTATTTTTGGGCGCGGCTGTGCCCGCGGCCTATTTTTGGTACACGAAGGGGTCTCGCAAAGTCTCGCGTCATTCCGAGCCCGGCGGACGAAGTTGGCCAGCCCCCCCCCCAAGGCTATAGCCCACCCGTTTTTGTGGCCTTTTTCCGCTGGACGAAATTGGCGCCCCGGCCTTCGGGCGGGTATTTTGGGGCACGGCAGTGTCCGTCGACTATTTTTGGCACACGGAGGTGCCTCGCAATGTCTCGCGCCATTCCGAGTCCGGCGGACGAAGTTGGCCAGCCCCACCCCCCAAGGCTATAGCCCACCCGTTTTTGTGGCCTTTTTCCGCTGGACGAACTTGGCGCCCCGGCCTTCGGGCAAATATTTTTGGGCGCGGCTGTGCCCGCGGCCTATTTTTGGCACACGGAGGTGCCTCGTAAAGTCTCGCGCCATTCCGAGTCCGGCGGACGAAGTTGCCCAGCCCCACCCCCCAAGGCTATAGCCCACCCGTTTTTGTGGGCTTTTTCCGCTGGACCAACTTGGCGCCCCGGCCTTCGGGTGGTTATTTTTGTTCGCGGCTGTGCCCGCTGCCTATTTTTGGCCCAAGGAGGCCCCTCGCAAAGTCTCGCGCTGTTCCGAGTCTGGCGGACGAAGTGGGCCAGCCCCACCTCCCAAGGCTATAGCCCACCCGTTTTTGTGGGCTTTTTCCGTTGGACCAACTTGGCGCCCCGGCCTTCGGGCGGTTATTTTTGTTCGCGGCTGTGCCCGCTGCCTATTTTTGGCACACGGAGGCCCCTCGCAAAGTCTCGCGTCATTCCGAGTCCGGCGGATGAAGTTGGCCAGCCCCACCCCCCAAGGCTATAGCCCACCATTTTTGTGGCCTTTTTCCACTGGACGAAGTTGGTGCCCCGGCCTTTGGGCGGTTATTTTTCGGCGCGGCTGTGCCCGCGGCCTATTTTTGGCCCACGGAGGCCCCACGCAAAGTTTCGCGCTGTTCCGAGTCCGGCGGACGAAGTTGGTCAGCCCCACCCCCCAAGGCTATAGCCCACCCGTTTTTGTGGCCTTTTTCCGCTGGACGAACTTGGCGCCCCGCCCTTCGGGTGGTTATTTTCGGGTACGGGTGTGCCCGTAGCCTATTTTTGGTACGTGGAGGCCACTCGTAAGGTCTCGCCCCATTCCAAGTCCGGCGGACGAAGTTGGCCAGCCCCTCCCCCCAAGGCTATAGCCCACCCGTTTTTTGGCCATTTTTCCACTGGGGGGTTTGTGCGCGCCGACCTTCGGGGGATTATTTTTGGGTACGACTGTGCCCGCGGCCTATTTTTGGTACGCCGAGGCCGCTCACAATGTGTCACCCCATTCCGAGTCCGGCGGACGAAGTTCGCCATCCCCTCCCCCCAAGGCTATAGCCCACCCATTTTTTGGCCATTTTTCAACTGGACGAACTTGGCGCCCCGGCCTTCGGGTAGTTATTTTTGGGCGCGGCTGTGCCCGCGGCCTATTTTTGGCACTCGGAGGCCGCTCGCAAGGTCTCGCCCCATTCCGTGTCCGGCGGACGAAGTGGGCCAGCCCCTCCCCCCAAGGCTATAGCCCACCCGTTTTTTGGCCATTTTTCCGCTGGGGGGTTTGGGCGAGCCGACCTTCGTGGGGTTATTTTTGGGCGCGGCTGTGCCCACGGCCTATTTTTGGCACGCGGAGGCCGCTCGCAATGTCTCACCCCATTCCGAGTCCGGCGGAGGAAGTGGGCCAGCCCCACAACCCAAGGCTATACCCCACCCGTTTTTGTGGCCTTTTTCCGCTGGACGAACTTGGCGGCCCGGCCTTCGGGGGGTTATTTTTGGGCGCGGCTGTGCCCGCGGCCTATTTTTGGTACACAGAGGGCCCTCATAAAGTCTCGCGCCATTCCGAGTCCGGCGGACGAAGTTGGCCAGCCCCACCCCCCAAGGCTATAGCCCACCCGTTTTTGTGGCCTTTTTCCGCTGGACGAACTTGGCGCCCCAGCCTTCGGGCAGTTATTTTTGGGCGCGGCTGTGCCCGCGGCCTATTTTTGGCACACGGAGGGCCCTTGCAAAGTCTCGCGCCATTCCGAGTCCGGAGGACGAAGTCGGCCAGCCCCACCCCCCAAGGCTATAGCCCACCCGTTTTTGTGGCCTTTTTCCGCTGGACGAACTTGGGTGGTTATTGCTGGTTACGGCTGTCACCACGGCTTTTTTTTGGCACACGGAGGCCCCTCACAAAGTCTCGCGCCAGTCCGAGTCCGGCGAACGACGTTGGCCAGCCCCACCCCCCAAGGCTATAGCCCACCCGTTTTTGTGGCCTTTTTCCGCTGGACGAACTTGACGCCCCGGCCTTCGGGCGGGTATTTTTGGGCGCTGCTGTGCCCGCGGCCTATTTTTGTCACACGGAGGCGCCTCGCAAAGTCTCGCGCCATTCCGAGTCCTGCGGACGAAGTTGGCCAGCCCCACCCGCCAAGGCTATAGCCCACCCGTTTTTGTGGCCTTTTTCCGCTGGACGAACTTGGCGCCCAGACCTTCGGGCATGTATTTTTGGGCATGGCTGTGCCTGCGGCCTATTTTTTGGCACACGGAGGCACCTCGCAAAGTCTCCCGCCATTCCGAGTCCGGCGGATGAAGTAGGCCAGCCCCACCCCCCAAGGCTATAGCCCACCCGTTTTTGTGGCCTTTTTCCGCTGGACGAACTTGGCGCCCCGGCCTTCGGGTGAGTATTTTTGGCCACAGCTGTGCCCGCGGCCTATTTTTGGTACACGGAGGTGCCTCGCAAAGCCTCGCGCCATTCCGAGTCCGGCGGACGAAGTTGGCCAGCCCCACCCCCCAAGGCTATAGCCCACCCGTTTTTGTGGCCTTTTTCCGCTGGACGAACTTGGCGCCCCGGCCTTCGGGCGGGTATTTTTGGGCGCTGCTGTGCCCGCGGCCTATTTTTGTCACACGGAGGCGCCTCGCAAAGTCTCGCACCATTCCAAGTCCGGCGGACGAAGTTGGCCAGCTCCACCCCCCAAGGCTATAGCTCACCCGTTTTTGTGGCCTTTTTCCGCTGGACGAACTTGGCACCCCGGCCTTCGGGCGGGTATTTTTGGGCGCGGCTGTGCCCACGGCCTATTTTTGGTACACGGAGGGCCCTCGCAAAGTCTCGCGCCATTCCGAGTCTGGCGTACGAAGTTGGCCAGCCCCACCCCCCAAGGCTATAGCCCACCCGTTTTTGTGGCCTTTTTCCGCTCGACGAACTTGGCGCCCCGGCCTTCGGGCAGTTATTTTTGGGTACGGCTGTGACCATGGCCTATTTTTGGCACACGGAGGCCCCTCACAAAGTCTCAAGCCATTCCGAGTCTGGCGGACGAAGTGGGCCAGCCCCACCCCCCAAGGCTATAGCCCACCCGTTTTTGTGGCCTTTTTCCGCTGGACGAACTTGGCGTCCCAGCCATCAGGCGGTTATTTTTGAGCGCGGCTGTGGCCGCTGCCTATTTTTGGCACACGTAGGCCCCTCGCAAAGTCTCGCGCGGTTCCGAGTCCGGCGGACGAAGTTGGCCAGCCCCACCTCCAAAGGCTATAGCCCACCCGTTTTTGTGGCCTTTTTCCGCTGGACGAACTTGGCGCCCCGTCCATCGGGCGGTTATTTTTGTTCGCGGCTGTACCCGCTGCTTATTTTTGGCACACGGAGGCCCCTCGCAAAGTCTCACGCTGTTCCGAGTCCGGCGGACAAAGTTGGCTAGCCCCACCTCCCAAGGCTATAGCCCACCCGTTTTTGTGGCCTTTTTCCGCTGGACGAACTTGGCGCCCCGTCCTTCGGGGGGTTATTTTTGTGCGCGGCTGTGCCCGCTGCCTATTTTTGGCCCACGGAGGCCCCTCGCAAAGTCTCGCGCTGTTCCGAGTCTGGCGGACGAAGTGGGCCAGCCCCACCTCCCAAGGCTATAGCCCACCCGTTTTTGTGGGCTTTTTCCGCTGGACCAACTTGGCGCCCCGGCCTTCGGGTGGTTATTTTTGTTCGCGGCTGTGCCCGCTGCCTATTTTTGGCCCACGGAGGCCCCTCGCAAAGTCTCGCGCTGTTCCGAGTCTGGCGGACGAAGTGGGCCAGCCCCACCTCCCAAGGCTATAGCCCACCCGTTTTTGTGGGCTTTTTCCGCTGGACCAACTTGGCGCCCCGGCCTTCGGGCGGTTATTTTTGTTCGCGGCTGTGCCCGCTGCCTATTTTTGGCACACGGAGGCCCCTCGTAAAGTCTCGCGTCATTCCGAGTCCGGCAGATGAAGTTGGCCAGCCCCACCCCCCAAGGCTATAGCCCACCATTTTTGTGGCCTTTTTCCACTGGACGAAGTTGGTGCCCCGGCCTTTGGGCGGTTATTTTTGTTCGCGGCTGTGCCCGCGGCCTATTTTTGGCCCACGGAGGCCCCACGCAAAGTTTCGCGCTGTTCCGAGTCCGGCGGACGAAGTTTGTCAGCCCCACCCCCCAAGGCTATAGCCCACCCGTTTTTGTGGCCTTTTTCCGCTGGACGAACTTGGCGCCCCGCCCTTCGGGTGGTTATTTTCGGGTACGGGTGTGCCCGTAGCCTATTTTTGGCACGTGGAGGCCACTCGTAAGGTCTCGCCCCATTCCGAGTCCGGCGGACGAAGTTGGCCAGCCCCTCCCCCCAAGGCTATAGCCCACCCGTTTTTTGGCCATTTTTCCACTGGGGGGTTTGTGCGCGCCGACCTTCGGGGGGTTATTTTTGGGTACGACTGTGCCCGCGGCCTATTTTTGGTACGCCGAGGCCGCTCACAATGTGTCACCCCATTCCAAGTCCGGCGGACGAAGTTCGCCATCCCCTCCCCCCAAGGCTATAGCCCACCCATTTTTTGGCCATTTTTCAACTGGACGAACTTGGCGCCCCGGCCTTCGGGTAGTTATTTTTGGGCGCGGCTGTGCCCGCGGCCTATTTTTGGCACTCGGAGGCCGCTCACAAGGTCTCGCCCCATTCCGTGTCCGGCGGACGAAGTGGGCCAGCCCCTCCCCCCAAGGCTATAGCCCACCCGTTTTTTGGCCATTTTTCCGCTGGGGGGTTTGGGCGAGCCGACCTTCGTGGGGTTATTTTTGGGCGCGGCTGTGCCCACGGCCTATTTTTGGCACGCGGAGGCCGCTCGCAATGTCTCACCCCATTCCGAGTCCGGCGGACGATGTTGGCCAGCCCCTCCCCCCAAGGCTATAGCCCACCCATTTTTTGGCCATTTTTCCGCTGGGGGTAGTTGTCGCCCCGGCCTTCGGGGGGTTATTTTTGGGCGCGGCTGAGCCCACGGCCTATTTTTGGCACGCGGAGGCCGCTCGCAATGTCTCACCCCATTCCGAGTCCGGCGGACGATGTTGGCCAGCCCCTCCCCCCAAGGCTATAGCCCACCCGTTTTTTGGCCATTTTTCCGCTGGTCGAACTTGTCGCCCCGGCCTTCGGGCTGTTATTTTTCGGCGCGGCTACGCCCGCGGCCTATTTTTGGCACGCGGAGGCTGCTCGAAATGTCTCGCCCCATTCTGAGTCCGGCGGACGAAGTTGGCCAGCCTCTCCCCCCATGGCTATAGCCCACCCGTTTTTTGGTCATTTTTCCGCTGGGGGGTTTGGGTGTGCCGACTTTGGGGGGGTTATTTTTGGGTGTGGCTGTGTCCGCACCCTAGTTTTGGCATGCGGAGGCCGCTCGCAAAGTCTCGCCCCATTCCGAGTCCGTCAGACGAAGTTTGCCAGCCCCTCCCCCCAAGGCTATAGCCCACCCGTTTTTTGGCCATTTTTCCGCTGGTCGAACTTGGCGCCCCGGCCTTCGGGCTCTTATTTTTGGGCGCGGCTGTACCCGCGGCCTATTTTTGGCACGCGGAGGCCGCTCGCAAAGTCTCCCGCCATTCCGAGTCCGGCGGACGAAGTGGGCCAGCCCCACAACCCAAGGCTATACCCCACCCGTTTTTGTGGCCTTTTTCCGCTGGACGAACTTGGCGGCCCGGCCTTCGGGCAGTTATTTTTGGGCGCGGCTGTGCCCGCTGCCTATTTTTGGAACACAGAGGGCCCTAAAAAAGTCTCGCGCCATTCCGAGTCCGGCGGACGAAGGTGGCCAGCCCCACCCCCCAAGGCTATAGCCCACCCGGTTGTGTGGCCTTTTTCCGCTGGACGAACTTGGCGCCCCAGCCTTCGGGCAGTTATTTTTGGGCGCGGCTGTGCCCGCGGCCTATTTTTGGCACACGGAGGGCCCTTGCAAAGTCTCGCGCCATTCCGAGTCCGGAGGACGAAGTCGGCCAGCCCCACCCCCCAAGGCTATAGCCCACCCGTTTTTGTGGCCTTTTTCTGCTGGACGAACTTGGGTGGTTATTGCTGGTTACGGCTGTCACCACGGCTTTTTTTTGGCACACGGAGGCCCCTCACAAAGTCTCGCGCCAGTCCGAGTCCGGCGAACGAAGTTGGCCTGCCCCACCCCCCAAGGCTATAGCCCACCCGTTTTTGCGGCCTTTTTCCGCTGGACGAACTTGACGCCCCGGCCTTCGGGCGGGTATTTTTGGGCGCGGCTGTGCCCGCGGCCTATTTTTGGCACAAGGAGGCGCCTCACAAAGTCTCACGTCATTCCGAGTCCGGCGGATGAAGTTGGCCAGCCCCACCCCCCAAGGCTATAGCCCACCCGTTTTTCTGGCCTTTTTCCGCTGGACGAACTTGGCGCCCCGGCCTTCGGGGGTTTATTTTTGGGCGCGGCTGTGCCCTCGGCCTATTTTTGGCACACGGAGGGCCCTCGCAAAGTCTCGCGCCATTCCGAGTCTGGCGGAAGAAGTTGTCCAGCCCCACCCCCAAGGCTATGGCCCACCCGTTTTTGTGGCCTTTTTCCGCTGGACGAACTTGGCGCCCCGGCCTTCGGGCGGTTATTTTTGGACGCGGCTGTGTCCACAGACTATTTTTGGCACACAGAGGGCCCTCGCAAACTCTCGTGCTATTCCGAGTCCGGCGGACGAAGTTGGCCAGCCCCACAACCCAAGGCTATAGCCCACTCGTTTTTGTGGCCTTTTTCCGATGGACGAAGTTGACGCCCCAGCCTTCGGGGGGTTATTTTTTGGCGCGGCTGTGCCCGCGGTCTATTTTTGGCACACGAAGGGCCATCGCAAAGTCTGGCGCCATTCCGAGTCCGGCGGACGAAGTTGGCCAGCCCCACCCCCCAAGGCTATAGCCCACCCGTTTTTGTGGCCTTTTTCCGCTGGACGAAGTTGGCGCCCCGGCCTTCGGGCGGTTATTTTTGGGCACGGCTGTGCCCGCGGCCAATTTTTGACACACGGAGGCCCCTCACAAAGTATCGCGTCATTCCGAGTCCGGCGGAGGAAGTGGGCCAGCCCCACCCCCCAAGGCTATAGCCCACCCGTTTTTGTGGCCTTTTTCCGCCGGACGAAGATGGCGCCCCGGCCTTCGGGCGGTTATTTTTCGGCTCGGCTGTGTCCATAGCCTATTTTTGGAACACGGAGGCCCCTCGCAAAGTCTCGCGCCATTTCGAGTCCGGCAGACGAAGTTGGCCAGCCCCACCCTCCAAGGCTATAGCCCACCCGTTTTTGTGCCCTTGTTCCGCTGAACGAACTTGGTGCCCCGGCCTTCGGGCAGTTCTTTTTGGGCGCGGCCGTGCCCGCGGCCTACTTTGGGCAAACGGAGGGCCCTCGCAAAGTCTGGCGCCATTCCGAGTCCGGCGGACGAAGTTGGCCAGCCCCACCCCCCAAGGCTATAGCCCACCCGTTTTTGTGGCCTTTTTCCGCTGGATTTAACGTGTCGCCCATGCATTCGGGCTGTTATTTTTTGGCGCGGTTGTGCCTGCGGCCTATTTTTGGCACACGGAGGGCCCTCGCAAAGTCTGGCGCCATTCCGAGTCCGGCGGACGAACTTGGCCAGCCCCACCCGCCAAGGGTATAGCCCACCCATTTTTGTGGCCTTTTTCCGCTGGACGAACTTGGCGCCCCGGCCTTCGGGCGTTATTTTTGGGCGCGGCTGTGCCCGCGGCCTATTTTTGGCACATGGAGGCCCCTCACAAAGTCTCGCGCCATTCCGAGTCCGGCGGACGAAGTTGGCCAGCCCCACCCCCCAAGGCTATAGCCCACCCGTTTTTGTGGCCTTTTTCCGCTGGACGAACGTGTCGCCCAGGCATTCGGGCGGTTATTTTTTGGCGCGGTTGTGCCTGCGGCCTATTTTTGGCACACGGAGGGCCCTCGCAAAGTCTGGCGCCATTCCGAGTCCGGCGGACGAACTTGGCCAGCCCCACCCGCCAAGGGTATAGCCCACCCATTTTTGTGGCCTTTTTCCGCTGGACGAACTTGGCGCCCCGGCCTTCGGGCGGTTATTTTTGGGCACGGCTGTGCCCGCGGCCTATTTTTGGCGCATGGAGGCCCCTCACAAAGTCTCGCGCCATTCCGAGTCCGGCGGACGAAGTGGGCCAGCCCCACCCCCCAAGGCTATAGCCCACCCGTTTTTGTGGCCTTTTTCCGCTGGACGAACGTGTCGCCCGGGCCTTCGGGCTGTTATTTTTGGGCGCGGTTGTGCTTGCGGCCTATTTTTGGCACACGGAGGGCCATCGCAAAGTCTCGCGCCATTCCGAGTCCGGCGGACGAAGTTGGCTAGCCCCACCCCCCAAGGCTATAGCCCACCCGTTTTTGTGGCCTTTTTCCGCTGGACGAACTTCGCGCCCCGGCCTTCGGGCGGTTATTTTTGGGCATGGCTGTGCCCGCGGCCTATTTTTGGCACACCAACGTCCCTCGCAACGTCTCGCGCCATTCCGAGTCCGGCGGACGAAGTTGGCCAGCCCCACCCCCCAAGGCTACAGCCCACCCGTTTTTGTGGCCTTTTTCCGCTGGACGAACTTGGCGCCCCGGCCTTCGGGTGGGTATTTTTGGGTGCGGCTGTGTCCACGGTCTATTTTTGGCACACGGAGGCACCTCGCAAAGTCTCGCGCCATTCCGAGTCCGGCGGACGAAGTAGGCCAGCCCCACCCCCCAAGGCTATAGCCCACCCGTTTTTGTGGCCTTTTTCCGCTGGACGAACTTGGCGCCCCGCCCTTCGGGTGAGTATTTTTGGCCGCGGCTGTGCCCGCGGCCTAGTTTTGGTACACGGAGGTGCCTCGCAAAGCCTCGCGCTATTCCGAGTCCGGCGGACGAAGTGTGCCAGCCCCACCCCACAAGGCTATAGCCCACCCGTTTTTGTGGCGTTTTTCCGCTGGACGAACTTGGCGCCCCGGCCTTCGGGCAGGTATTTTTGGGAGCGGCTGTGCCCGCGGCCTATTTTTGGCACACGGAGGCACCTCGCAAAGTCTCGCGCCATTCCGAGTCCGGCGGACGAAGTTGGCCAGCCCCACCCCCCAAGGCTATAGCCCACCCGATTTTGTGGCCTTTTACCGCTGGACGAACATGGCGCCCCGGCCTTCGGGCAGGTATTTTTGGGCGCGGCTGTGTCCGCGGCGTATTTTTAGCACACGGAGGTGCCTCGCAAAGTGTCGCCCCATTCCGAGTCCGGCGGACGACGAAGTGGCCAGCCCCTCCCCCAAGGCTATAGCCCACCCGTTTTTTGGCCATTTTTCCGCTGGACGAACATGGCGCCCAGCCTTCGGGCGGTTATTTTTGGGCGGCTGTGCCCGGGGCCTATTTTTGGCATGCGGATGCCGCTCGCAAAGTCTCGCCCATCCCGAGTCCGGCGGACGAGTTGGCCAGCCCCTCCCCCCAAGGCTATAGCCCACCCGTTTTTGTGGCCTTTTTCCGCTGGACGAACTTGGCGCCCCGGCCTTCGGGCGGTTATTTTTGTGCGCTGCTGTGCCCGCGGCCTATTTTCGGCACGCGGAGGCCGCTCGCAAAGTCTCGCCCCATTCCGAGTCCGGCGGACGAAGTAGGCCAGCCCCTCCCCCCAAGGCTATAGCCCACCCGTTTTTTGGCCATTTTTCCGTTGGACGAACTTGGCGCCCTGGCCTTCGGGCTGTTATTTTTGTACGCGGCTGTGCCCGCGGCCTATTTTTGGCTTGCAGAGGCCGCTCGCAAACTCTCGCCCCATTCCGAGTCCGGCGGACGAAGTCGGCCGGCCCCTCCCCCCAAGGCTATAGCCCACCCGTTTTTTGGCCATTTTTCCGCTGGGGGGTTTGGGCGCGCCGACCTTAGGGGGGTTATTTTTTGCGCGGCTGTGCCCGCGGCCTATTTTTGGGATGCGGAGGCCGCTCGCAAAGTCTCTCGCCATTCCGAGTCCGGCGGACGAAGTTGGCCAGCCCCTCCCCCCAAGGCTATAGCCCACCCGTTTTTTGGCCATTTTTCCGCTGGGGGATTTGGGCGCGCCGACCTTCGGGGGGCTATTTTTGGGCGCGGCTGTGCCCGCGGCCTGTTTTTGGCACGCGGAGGCCACTCGCAAAGTCTCGCCCCATTCCGAGTCCGGCGGACGAAGTGGGCCAGCCCGTCCCCCCAAGGCTATAGCCCACCCGTTTTTTGGCCATTTGTCCGCTGGGGGGTTTGGGAGCGCCGACCTTCGGGGGGTTATTTTTTAGTGTAGCTTTGCCCGCGGCCTATTTTTGGGACGCGGAGGTCGCTCGCAAAGTCTCTCGCCATTCCGAGTCCGGCGGACGAAGTTGACCAGCCCCTCCCCCCAACGCTATAGCCCACCCGTTTTTTGGCCATTTTTCCACTGGGGGGTTTGGGCGCGCCGACCTTCGGTGTGCTATTTTTGGGTACGGCTGTGCCCGCGCCTCTTTTTGGCACGCGGAGGCCACTCGCAAAGTCTCGCCCCATTCCGAGTCCGGCGGATGAAGTGGGCCAGCCCCTCCCCCCAAGGCTATAGCCCACCCGTTTTTTGGCCATTTGTCCGCTGGGGGGTTTGGGCGCGCCGACCTTCGGGGGGTTATTTTTTAGTGTAACTGTGCCCTCGGCCTATTTTTGGCACGAGGAGGCCGCTCGGAAAGTCTCGACCCATTCCGAGTCCGGCGGACGAAGTCGGCCAGCCCCTCCCCCCAAGGCTATATCCCACCCGTTTTTTGGCTATTTTTCCGCTGGACGAACTTGGCTCCCCGGCCTTCGGGCAGTTATTTTTGGACGAGGCTTTGCCCGCGGAATATTTTTGGCACGCGGAGGCCCTCGCAAATTCTCTCCCCATTCCGAGTCCGGCGGATGAAGTTGGCCAGCCCCTCCCCCCAAGGCTATAGCCCACCCGTTTTTTAGCCATTTTTCCGCTGGACGAACTTGGCGCCCCGGCCTTCGGGCTGTTATTTTTGGGCGTGACTGTGCCCGCGGCCTATTTTTGGCACGCGGAGGCCGCTCGCAAAGTCTCGCCCCATTCTGAGTCCGGCGGCCGAAGTTGGCCAGCCCCTCCCCCCAAGGCTATAGCCCACCCGTTTTTTGGCCATTTGTCCGCTGGGGGGTTTGGGCGCGCCGACCTTTGGGGTGTTATTTTTGAGTGTAGCTGTGCCCTCGGCCTATTTTTGGCACGAGGAGGCCGCTCGGAAAGTCTCTACCCATTCCGAGTCCCGCGGACGAAGTGGGCCAGCCCCTCCCCCCAAGGCTATAGCCCACCCGTTTTTTGGCCATTTTTCCGCTGGTCGAACTTGGCACCCCGGCCTTCGGGCGGTAATTTTTACGCGCGGCTGTGCCCGTGGAAAATTTTTGGCACGCGGAAGCCGCTCACAAAATCTCACCCCATTCCGAGTCCGGCGGACGAAGTTGGCCAGCCCCTCCCCCCAAGGCTATAGCCCACCCGTTTTTTGGCCATTTTTCCGCTGGACGAACTTGGCGCCCCAGCCTTTGGGCGGTTATTTTTGGGCGCGGCTGTGCCCATAGCCTATTCTTGGCTTGCGGAGACCGCTCGCAAAGTCTCGCCCCATTCTGAGTACAGCGGATGAAGTTGGCCTGCCCCTCCCCCCAAGGCTATAGCCCACCCGTTTTTTGGCCATTTTTCCGCGGGGGGGTTTGGGCGCGCCGACCTTCGGAGGGTTATTTTTGGGTGCGGCTTTTCCCACGGCTTATATTTGGCACCCCGAGGACCCTCGCAAAGTCTCGTCCCATTCCGAGTCCGGCGGACGAACTTCGCCCGCACCCCCCACCAAGGCTACAGCCCACCCGTTTTTTGTCCGTTTTTCCGCTGGGGGGTTTTGGCACCACGATCTTCGGGCGCTTATTTTTGGGCGTAGCTTTGCCCGCGGCTTATTTTTGGCACCCCGAGGCCCCTCGCAAAGTCTAACCCCATTCCGAGTCCGGCGGACGAACTTCGCCCGCGCCCCCCACCACGGCTATAGCCCACCCGATTTTTGGCCATTTTTCCGCTGGGGGGTTTTGGCACCACGACCTTCGGGCCCTTATTTTTGGGTGCGACTTTGCCCGTGACTTATTTTTGGCACCCTGAGTCCCCTCGCAAAGTCTCGCCCCATTCCGAATCCGGCGGACGAACTTCGCCCGCGCCCCCCACCCGTTTTTTGGCCATTTTTCCGCTGGGGGGTTTTGGCACCACGACCTTTGGACGCTTATTTTTGGGCGCGGCTTTGTCCGCGGTTTAGTTTTGGCACCCCGAGGCCCCTCGCAAAGTCTCGCCCCATTCCGAGTCCGGCGGTGGAACTTCGCCCGCGCCCCCCACCCGTTTTTTGGCCATTTTTCCGCTGGGGGGTTTTGGCACCACGACCTTTGGGCGCTTATTTTTGGGCGCGGCTTTGTCCGCGGTTTATTTTTGGCACCTCGAGGCCCCTCGCAAAGTCTCGCCCCATTCCGAGTCCGGCGGTGGAACTTCGACCGCGCCCCCCACCAAGGCTATAGCCCACCCGTTTTTTGGCCATTTTTCCGCTGCGGGGTTTTGGCACCACGATCTTCGGGCGCTTATTTTTGGGTGCGGCTTTGCCCGCGGCTTATTTTTGGCACCCCGAGGCCCCTCGCAAAGTGTCGCCCCATTCCGAGTCCCGCGGACGAACTTCGCCCGCGCCCCCCACTAAGGATATAGCCCACCCGTTTTTTGGCCATTTTTCCGCTGGGGGGTTTTGCCACCACGACCTTCGGGCGCAGCTTTGGCCGCGGCTTATTTTTGGCACCCCGAGGCCCCTCGCAAAGTCTCGCCCCATTCCGAGTCCGGCGGACGAACTTCGCCCGCCCCCCCCACCCGTTTTTTGGCCATTTTTCCGCTGGGGGGTTTTGGCACCACGACCTTCGGGCGCTTATTTTTGGGTGCGGCTTTTCCCACGGCTTATATTTGGCACCCCGAGGACCCTCGCAAAGTCTCGTCCCATTCCGAGTCTGGCGGACGAACTTCGCCCGCGCCCCCCACCAAGGCTATAGCCCACCCGTTTTTTGTCCGTTTTTCCGCTGGGGGGTTTTGGCACCACGATCTTCGGGCGCTTATTTTTGGGCGCAGCTTTGCCCGCGGCTTATTTTTGGCACCCCGAGGCCCCTCGCAAAGTCTAACCCCATTCCGAGTCCGGCGGACGAACTTCGCCCGCGCCCCCCACCACGGCTATAGCCCACCCGATTTTTGGCCATTTTTCCGCTGGGGGGTTTTGGCACCACGACCTTCGGGCCCTTATTTTTGGGTGCGACTTTGCCCGTGACTTATTTTTGGCACCCTGAGTCCCCTCGCAAAGTCTCGCCCCATTCCGAATCCGGCGGACGAACTTCGCCCGCGCCCCCCACCCGTTTTTTGGCCATTTTTCCGCTGGGGGGTTTTGGCAACACGACCTTTGGGCGCTTATTTTTGGGCGCGGCTTTGCCCGCGGTTTATTTTTGGTACCCCGAGGCCCCTCGCAAAGTCTCGCCCCATTCCGAGTCCGGCGGTGGAACTTCGACCGCGCCCCCCACCAAGGCTATAGCCCACCCGTTTTTTGGCCATTTTTCCGCTGCGGGGTTTTTGGCACCACGATCTTCGGGCGCTTATTTTTTGGCACGGCTTTGCCCGCGGCTTATTTTTGGCACCCCGAGGCCCCTCGCAAAGTCTCACCCCATTCCGAGTCCGGCGGACGAATTTCGCCCGCGCCCCCCACCAAGGCTATAGCCCACCCGTTTTTGGGCCATTTTTCCGCTGGGGGGTTTTGGCACCACGACCTTCGGGCCCTTATTTTTGGGTGCGACTTTACCCGCGACTTATTTTTGGCACCCCGAGTCCCCTCACAAAGTCTCGCCCCATTCCGAGTCCGGCGGACGAACTTCGCCCGCGCCCCCGACCCGTTTTTTGGCCATTTTTCCGCTGGGGGGTTTTGGCACCACGACCTTTGGGCGCTTATTTTTGGGTGCGGCTTTGCCCGCAGCTTATTTTTGGCACCCCGAGGCCCCTCGCAAAGTCTCGCCCCATTCCGAGTCCGGCGGTGGAACTTCGCCCGCGCCCCCCACCAAGGCTATAGCCCACCTGTTTTTTGGCCATTTTTCCGCTGCGGGGTTTTGGCACCACGATCTTCGGGCGCTTATTTTTGGGTGCGGCTTCGCCCGCGGCTTATTTTTGGCACCCTGAGGCCCCTCGCAAAGTCTCGCTGCATTCTGAGACCGGCGGACGAACTTCGCCCGCGCCCCCCACCAAGGCTATAGCCCACCAGTATTTTGGCCATTTTTCCGCTGGGGGGTTTTGGCACCACGATCTTCGGGCGCTTTTTTTTGGGCGTGGCTTTACCCACGGCTTATTTTGGGCACCCCGAGGCCCCTCGCAATATCTCGCCCCATTCCGAGTCCCGCGGACGAACTTCGCCCGCGCCCCCCACTAAGGATATAGCCCACCCGTTTTTTGGCCATTTTTCCGCTGGGGGGTTTTGCCACCACGACCTTCGGGCGCGGCTTTGGCCGCGGCTTATTTTTGGCACCCCGAGGCCCCTCGCAAAGTCTCGCCCCATTCCGAGTCCGGCGGACGAACTTCGCCCGCGCCCCCCACCCGTTTTTTGGCCATTTTTCCGCTGGGGGGTTTTGGCACCACGACCTTTGGGCGCTAATTTTTGGGTGCGGCTTTGCCCGCGGCTTATTTTTGGCACCCCGAGGCCCCTCACAAAGTCTCACCCCATTCCGAGTCCGGCGGTCGAACTTCGCCCGTGCCCCCCACCCGTTTTTTGGCCATTTTTCCGCTGGGCGGTTTTGGTACCACGACCTTTGGGCGCTTATTTTTGGGCGCGGCTTTGCCCGCGGCTTATTTTTGGCACCCCGAGGCCCCTCGCAAAGTCTCACCCCATTCCGAGTCCGGCGGTCGAACTTCGCCCGCGCCCCCCACCCGTTTTTTGGCCATTTTTCCGCTGGGGTGTTTTGGCACCACGACCTTCGGGCACTTATTTTTGGACGCGGCTTTGCCCGCGGCTTATTTTTGGTACCCCGAACCCCCTAGCAAAGTCTTACCCCATTCCGAGTCCGGCGGACGAACTTCGCCTGTGCCCCCCACCAAGGCTATAGCCCACCCGTTTTTTGGCCATTTTTCCGCTGGGGGGTTCTGGGACCACGACCTTCGGGCGCTTATTTTTGGGCGCGGCTTATTTTTGGCACCCCGAGGCCCCTCGCAAAGTCTCGCCCCATTCCGAGTCCGGCGGTGGAACTTCGCCCGCGCCCCCCACCAAGGCTATAGCCCACCTGTTTTTTGGCCATTTTTCCGTTGCGGGGTTTTGGCACCACGATCTTCGGGCGCTTATTTTTGGGCGCGGCTTTGCCCGCAGCTTATTTTTGGCACCCTGAGGCCCCTCGCAAAGTCTCGCTGCATTCTGAGACCGGCGGACGAAATTCGCCCGCGCCCCCCACCAAGGCTATAGCCCACCAGTGTTTTGGCCATTTTTCCGCTGGGGGGTTTTGGCACCACGATCTTCGGGCGCTTTTTTTTGGCGCTGCTTTACCCACGGCTTATTTTGGGCACCCCGAGGCCCCTCGCAAAGTCTCGCCCCATTCCGAGTCCCGCGGACGAACTTCGCCCGCGCCCCCCACCAAGGATATAGCCCACCCGTTTTTTGGCCATTTTTCCGCTGAGGGGTTTTGCCACCACGACCTTCGGGCGCGGCTTTGGCCGCGGCTTATTTTTGGCACCCCGAGGCCCCTCGCAAAGTCTCGCCCCATTCCGAGTCCGGCGGACGAATTTCGCCCACGCCCCCCACCAAGGCTATAGCCCACCCGTTTTTGGGCCATTTTTCCGCTGGGGGGTTTTGTCACCACGACCTTCGGGCGCTTATTTTTGTGTGCGACTTTGCCCGCGACTTATTTTTGGCACCCCGAGTGCCCTCGCAAAGTCTCGCCCCATTCCGAGTCGGGCGGACGAACTTCGCCCGCGCCCCACACCCGTTTTTTGGCCATTTTTCCGCTGGGGGGTTTTGGCACCACGACCTTTGGGCACTTATTTTTGGGCGCGGCTTTGCCCGCGGCTTATTTTTGGCATCCCGAGGCCCCTCGAAAAGTCTCACCCCATTCCGACCTTCGGGTTGTTATTTTTGGGCGCGGCTGTGCCCGCGGCCTATTTTTGGCACGCGGAGGCCGCTCGCAATGTCTCGCCCCATTCCGAGTCCGGCGGACGAAGTTGGCCAGCCCCTCCCCCCATGGCTATAGCCCACCCGTTTTTTGGCCATTTTTCCGCAGGGGGGTTTGGGCGCGCCGACCTTCGGGTGGTTATTTTTCGTCGCGGCTGTGCCCGCGGCCTATTTTTGGCACGCGGTGGCCGCTCGCAAAGTTTCGCCCCATTCCGAGTCCGGCGGACGAAGTTGGCCAGCCCTCCCCCCAAGGCTATAGCCCACCCGTTTTTTGGCCATTTTTCCGCTGGGGGGTTTGGGCGCGCCGACCTTCGGGGGGTTATTTTTGGGAGCGGCTGTGCCCGCGGCCTATTTTTGGTACGCGGAGGCACTCGCAAAGTCTCGTCCCATTCCGAGTCCGGCGGACGAAGTTGGCCAGCCCCTCCCCCCAAGGCTATAGCCCACCCGTTTTTTGGCAATTTTTCCGCTGGGGGGTTTGGGCGCGCCGACCTTCGTGGGGTTATTTTTGGGCGTGGCTGTGCCCGTGGCCTATTTTTGGCAAACGGCGGCCGCCCGCAAAGTCTCGCCCCATTCCGAGTCCGGCGGACGAAGTTGGCCAGCCCCTCCCCCCATGGTTATAGCCCACCCGTTTTTTGGCCATTTTTCCGCTGGGGGGTTTGGGCGCGCCGACCTTCGGGGGGTTATTTTTGGGTGCGGCGTTGCCCGCGGCCTATTATTGGCAAACGGCGGCCGCTTGCAAAGTCTCGCCCCATTCCGAGTTCGGCGGACGATGTTGACCAGCTCCTCCCCCCAACGTTATAGCCCACCCGTTTTTTGGCCATTTGTCCGCTGGGGGGTTTGGGCGCGCCGACCTTCGGGTTGTTATTTTTGGGCGCGGCTGTGACCGCGGCCTATTTTTGGCACGCGGAGGCCGCTCGCAATGTCTCACCCCATTCCGAGTCCGGCGGACGAAGTTGGCCAGCCCCTCCCCCCATGGTTATAGCCCACTCGTTTTTTGGCCATTTTTCCGCTGGGGGGTTTGGGCGCGCCAACCTTCGGGTGGTTATTTTTGGGCGGGGCTGTGCCCGCGGCCTATTTTTGGCACGCGGAGGCCGCTCGCAAAGTTTCGCCCCATTCCGAGTCCGGCGGACAAAGTTGGCCAGCCCTCCCCCCAAGGCTATAGCCCACCCGTTTTTTGGCCATTTTTCCGCTGGGGGGTTTGGGCGCGCCGACCTACGGGGGGTTATTTTTGGGAGCGGCTGTGCCCGCGGCCTATTTTTGGCACGCGGAGGCCACTCGCAAAGTCTCGTCCAATTCTGAGTCCGGCGGACGAAGTTGGCCAGCCCCTCCCCCCAAGGCTATAGCCCACCCGTTTTTTGGCCATTTTTCCGCTGGGGGGTTTGGACGCGCCGACCTTCGGGGGGTTATTTTTGGGCGCGGCTGTGCCCGCGGCCTATTTTTGGCAAACGTCGGTCGCTCGCAAAGTCTCGCCCCATTCCAAGTTCGGCGGACGATGTTGACCAGCTCCTCCCCCCAAGGTTATAGCCGCCCCGTTTTTTGGCCATTTGTCCGCTGGGGGGTTTGGGCGCGCCGACCTTCGGGTTGTTATTTTTGGGCGCGGCTGTGCCCGCGGCCTATCTTTGGCACGCGGAGGCCACTCGCAAAGTCTTGCCCCATTCCGAGTCCGGCGGACAAAGTTGGCCAGCCCTCCCCCCAAGGCTATAGCCCACCCGTTTTTTGGCCATTTTTCCGCTGGGGGGTTTGGGCGCGCCGACCTACGGGGGGTTATTTTTGGGAGCGGCTGTGCCCGCGGCCTATTTTTGGCACGCGGAGGCCACTCGCAAAGTCTCGTCCAATTCTGAGTCCGGCGGACGAAGTTGGCCAGTCCCTCCCCCCAAGGCTATAGCCCACCCGTTTTTTGGCCATTTTTCCGCTGGGGGATTTGGTCGCGCCGACCTTCGGGGGATTATTTTTGGGCGCGGTTGTGCCCGCGGCCTATTTTTAGCACGCGGAGGCCGCTCGCAAAGTCTCACCCCATTCCGAGTCCGGCGGACGAAGTTGGCCAGCCCCTCCCCCCAATGCTATAGCCCACCCGTTTTTTGGCCATTTTTCCGCTGGGGGGTTTGGGCGCGCCGACCTTCGGGGAGTTATTTTTGGGCGCGGCTGTTCCCGCGGCCTATTTTTGGCATGCGGAGGATGCTCGCAAAGTCTCGCCCCATTCCGAGTCCGGCGGACGAAGTCGGCCAGCCCCTCCCCCCAAGGCTATAGCCCACCCGTTTTTTGGCCATTTTTCCGCTGGGGGGTTTGGGCGCGCCAACCTTCGGGGGGTTATTTTTGGGCGCGGCTGTGCCCGCGGCCTATTTTTGGCACGCGGAGGCCGCTCGCAAAGTCTCGCACCATTCCAAGTCCGGCGGATGAAGTTGGCCAGCCCCTCCCCCCAATGCTATAGCCCACCCGTTTTTTGGCCATTTTTCCGCTGGGGGGTTTGGGCGCGCCGACCTTCGGGAGGGTATTTTTGGGCGCGGCTGTGTCCGCGGCCAATTTTTGGCACACGGAGGCACCTCGCAAAGTCTCGCACCATTCCGAGTCCGGCGGACCAAGTGGGCCAGCCCCACCCCCCAAGGCTATACCCCACCCGTTTTTGTCGCCTTTTTCCGTTGGACGAACTTGGCGCCCCGTCCTTCGGGAGGGTACTTTTGGGCGCGGCTGTGCCCGCGGCCAATTTTTGGCACACGGAGGCACCTCGCAAAGTCTCGCACCATTCCGAGTCCGGCGGACGAAGTTGGCCAGCCCCACACCCCAAGGCTATACCCCACCCGTTTTTGTCGCCTTTTTCCGCTGGACGAACTTGGCGCCCCGTCCTTCGGGAGGGTATTTTTGGGCGCGGCTGTGCCCGCGGCCTATTTTTGGCACACGGAGGCACCTCACAAAGTCTCGCACCATTCCGAGTCCGGCGGACGAAGTTGGCCAGCCACACACCCCAAGGCTATACCCCACCCGTTTTTGTCGCCTTTTTCCGCTGGACGAACTTGGCGCCCCGTCCTTCCGGAGGGTATTTTTGGGCGCGGCTGTGCCCGCGGCCTATTTTGGCACACGGAGGCAGCTCGTAAAGTCTCGCACTATTCCGAGTCCGGCGGACGAAGTTGGCCAGCCCCACCCCCCAAGGCTATACCCCACCCGTTTTTGTCGCCTTTTTCCGCTGGACGAACTTGGCGCCCCGTCCTTCGGGAGGGTATTTTTGGGCACGGCTGTGCCCGCGGCCTATTTTTGGCACACGGAGACTCGTCGCAAAGTCTCGCTCCATTCCGAATCCTGCGGACGAAGTTGGCCAGCCCCACCCCCCAAGGCTATAGCCCACCCGTTTTTGTGGCCATTTACCGCTCGACGAACTTGGCACCCCGGCCTTCGGGCGGGTATTTTTGGACGCAGCTGTGCCCGCGGCCTATTTTTGGTACACGGAGGCGACTCGCAAAGTCTCGCGCCATTCCAAGTCCGGCGGACGAAGTTGGCCAGCCCCACCCCCGAAGGCTATAGCCCACCCGTTTTTGCGGCCTTTTTCCGCTGGACGAACTTGGCGCCCCGGCCTTCGGGCGGGTATTTTTGGGCGCGGCTTTGCCCGCGGCCTATTTTTGGCACACGGAGGCACCTCACAAAGTCTCGCACCATTCCGAGTCCGGCGGACGAAGTTGGCCAGCCACACACCCCAAGGCTATACCCCACCCGTTTTTGTCGCCTTTTTCCGCTGGACGAACTTGGCGCCCCGTCCTTCCGGAGGGTATTTTTGGGCGCGGCTGTGCCCGCGGCCTATTTTGGCACACGGAGGCAGCTCGCAAAGTCTCGCACTATTCCGAGTCCGGCGGACGAAGTTGGCCAGCCCCACCCCCCAAGGCTATACCCCACCCGTTTTTGTCGCCTTTTTCCGCTGGACGAACTTGGCGCCCCGTCCTTCGGGAGGGTATTTTTGGGCACGGCTGTGCCCGCGGCCTATTTTTGGCACACGGAGACTCGTCGCAAAGTCTCGCTCCATTCCGAATCCTGCGGACGAAGTTGGCCAGCCCCACCCCCCAAGGCTATAGCCCACCCGTTTTTGTGGCCATTTACCGCTCGACGAACTTGGCACCCCGGCCTTCGGGCGGGTATTTTTGGGCGCAGCTGTGCCCGCGGCCTATTTTTGGTACACGGAGGCGACTCGCAAAGTCTCGCGCCATTCCGAGTCCGGCGGACAAAGTTGGCCAGCCCCACCCCCGAAGGCTATAGCCCACCCGTTTTTGCGGCCTTTTTCCGCTGGACGAACTTGGCGCCCCGGCCTTCGGGCGGGTATTTTTGGGCGCGGCTGTGCCCACGGCCAATTTTTGGCACACGGAGGCACCTCTCAAAGTGTCGTACCATTCCGAGTCCGGCGGACGAAGTTGACCAGCCCCACCCCCCAAGGCTATAGCCCACCCGTTTTTGTGGCCTTTTTCCGCTGGACGAACTTGGCGCCCCGTCCTTCGGGAGGGTATTTTTGGGTGCGGCTGTGCCCGCGGCCTATTTTTGGCACACGGAGGCTCCTCGCAAAGTCTCGCTCCATTCCGAGTCCGGCGGACGAAGTCGGCCAGCCCCACTCCCCAAGGCTATAGCCCACCCGGTTTTGTGGCCTTTTTCCGCTGGACGAACTAGGCACCCCGGCCTTCGGGCGGGTATTTTTGGGCGCGGCTGTGCCTGCGGCCTATTTTTGGTACACGGAGGCGACTCGCAAAGTCTCGCGCCATTCCGAGTCCGGTGGACGAAGTTGGCCAGCCCCACCCCCGAAGGCTATAGCCCACCCGTTTTTGTGGCCTTTTTCCGCTGGACGAACTTGGCGCCCCGTCCTTCGGGAGGGTATTTTTGGGCGCGGCTGTGCCCGCGGCCTATTTTTGGCACACGGAGGCACCTCGCAAAGTCTCATACCATTCCGAGTCCGGCGGACGAAGTTGACCAGCCCCACCCCCCAAGGCTATAGCCCACCCGTTTTTGTGGCCTTTTTCCGCTGGACGAACTTGGCGCCCCGTCCTTCGGGAGGGTATTTTTGGGCGCGGCTGTGCCCGCGGCCTATTTTTGGCACACGGAGGCACCTCACAAAGTCTCGAACCATTCTGAGTCTGGCGGACGAAGTCGGCCAGCCCCACTCCCCAAGGCTATAGCCCACCCGTTTTTGTGGCCTTTTTCCGCTGGACGAACTTGGCGCCCCGGCCTTCGGGCGGGTATTTTTGGGCGCGGCTGTGCCCGCGGCCTATTTTTGGCACACGGAGGCGCCTCGCAATGTCTCGCGCCATTCCGAGTCCGGCGGACGAAGTTGGCCAGCCCCACACCCCAAGGCTATACCCCACCCGTTTTTGTCGCCTTTTTCCGCTGGACGAACTTGGCGCCCCGTCCTTCGGGAGGGTATTTTTGGGCGCGGCTGTGCCCGCGGCCTATTTTTGGCACACGGAGGCACCTCGCAAAGTCTCGCACCATTCCGAGTCCGGCGCACGAAGTTGGCCAGCCCCACCCCCCAAGGCTATACCCCACCCGTTTTTGTCGCCTTTTTCCGCTGGACGAACTTGGCGCCCCGTCCTTCGGGAGGGTATTTTTGGGCGCGGCTGTGCCCGCGGCCTATTTTTGGCACACGGAGGCTCCTCGCAAAGTCTCGCTCCATTCCGAGTCCGGCGGACGAAGTCGGCCAGCCCCACTCCCCAAGGCTATAGCCCACCCGTTTTTGTGGCCTTTTTCCGCTGGACGAACTTGGCACCCCGGCCTTCGGGCGGGTATTTTTGGGCTCGGCTGTGCCTGCAGCCTATTTTTGGTACACGGAGGCGACTCGCAAAGTCTCGCGCCATTCCGAGTCCGGCGGACGAAGTTGGCCAGCCCCACCCCCCAAGGCTATAGCCCACCCGTTTTTGTGGCCTTTTTCCGCTGGACGAACTTGACGCCCCGGCATTCGGTCGGGTATTTTTGGGCGCGGCTGTGCCCGCGGCCTCTTCTTGGCACACGGAGGTGGCTCGCAAAGTCTCGTGCCATTCCGAGTCCGGCGGACGAAGTTGGCCAGCCCCACCCCCCAAGGCTATAGCCCTCCCGTTTTTGTGGCCTTTTACCGCTGGACGAACTTGGCTCCCCGGCCTTCGGGCGGGTATTTTTGGGCGCGGCTGTGCCCGCGGCCTATTTTTGGCACACGGAGGCGGCTCGCAAAGTCTCGCGCCATTCTGAGTCCGGCGGACGAAGTTGGCCACCCCACCCCCCAAGGCTATAGCCCACCCGTTTTTGTGGCCTTTTTCCGCTGGACGAACTTGACGCCCCGGCCTTCGGTCGGGTATTTTTGGGCGTGGCTGTGCCCGCGGCCTATTTTTGGTACACGGAGGCTCCTCGCCAAGTCTCGCTCCATTCCGAGTCCAGCGGATGAAGGTGGCCAGCCCCACCCCCCAAGGCTATAGCCCACCCGTTTTTGTGGCCATTTACCGCTCGACGAATTTGGCACCCCGGCCTTCGGTCGGGTATTTTTGGGCGCGGCTGTGCCCGCGGCCTATTTTTGGTGCACGGAGGCTCCTCGCCAAGTGTCGCTCCATTCCGAGTCCAGCGGATGAAGGTGGCCAGCCCCACCCCCCAAGGCTATTGCCCAGCCGTTTTTGTGGCCTTTTTCCGCTGGACGAACTTGACGCCCCGGCCTTCGGTCGAGTAATTTAGGGCGCGGCTGTGCCCGCGGCCTATTTTTGGCACACGGAGGCGGCTCGCAAAGTCTTGCGCCATTCTGAGTCCGGCGGACGAAGTTGGCCAGCCCCACCCCCCAAGGCTATAGCCCACCCGTTTTTGTGGCCTTTTTCCGCTGGACGAACTTGACGCCCCGGCATTCGGTCGGATATTTTTGGGCGCGGCTGTGCCCGCGGCCTCTTCTTGGCACACGGAGGTGGCTCGCAAAGTCTCGTGCCATTCCGAGTCCGGCGGACGAAGATGGCTAGCCCCACCCCCCAAGGCTATAGCCCTCCCGTTTTTGTGGCCTTTTACCGCTGGACGAACTTGGCGCCCTGGCCTTCGGGTGGGTATTTTTGGGCGCGGCTGTGCCCACGGTCTATTTTTGGCACACGGAGGCACCTCGCAAAGTCTCGCGCCATTCCGAGTCCGGCGGACGAAGTAGGCCAGCCCCACCCCCCAAGGCTATAGCCCACCCGTTTTTGTGGCCTTTTTCCGCTGGACGAACTTGGCGCCCCGGCCTTCGGGTGAGTATTTTTGGCCGCGGCTGTGCCCGCGGCCTATTTTTGTCACACGGAGGCGCCTCGCAAAGTCTCGCGCCATTCCGAGTCCGGCGGACGAAGTGGGCCAGCCCCACCCGCCAAGGCTATAGGCCACCCGTTTTTGTGGCCTTTTTCCGCTGGACGAACTTGGCGCCCAGACCTTCGGGCATGTATTTTTGGGCGTGGCTGTGCCTGCGGCCTATTTTTTGGCACACGGAGGCGCCTCGCAAAGTCTCCCGCCATTCCGAGTCCGGCGGATGAAGTAGGCCAGCCCCACCCCCCAAGGCTATAGCCCACCCGTTTTTGTGGCCTTTTTCCGCTGGACGAACTTGGCGCCCCGGCCTTCGGGTGAGTATTTTTGGCCACGGCTGTGACCGCAGACTATTTTTGGTACGCGGAGGCCGCTCGCAAAGTCTCGCCCCATTCCGAGTCCGGCGGACGAAGTTGGCCAGCCCCTCCCACCAAGGCTATAGCCCACCCGTTTTTTGGCCATTTGTCCGCTGGGGGGTTTGGGCGTGCCGACCTTCGGGGGGTTATTTTTGAGTGTAGCTGTGCCCTCGGCCTATTTTTGGCACGAGGAGGCCGCTCGGAAAGTCTCGACCCATTCCGAGTCCGGCGGACGAAGTGGGCCAGCCCCTCCCCCCAAGGCTATATCCCACCCGTTTTTTGGCTATTTTTCCGCTGGACGAACTTGGCTCCCCGGCCTTCGGGCAGTTATTTTTGGACGCGGCTTTGCCCGCGGAATATTTTTGGCATGCGGAGGCCCTCGCAAATTCTCTCCCCATTCCGAGTCCGGCGGATGAAGTTGGCCAGCCCCTTCCCCCAAGGCTATAGCCCACCCGTTTTTTGGCCATTTTTCCGCTGGACGAACTTGGCGCCCCGGTCTTCGGGCGATTATTTTTGGGCGTGGCTGTGCCCGCGGCCTATTTTTGGCACGCGGAGGCCGCTCGCAAAGTCTCGCCCCATTCCGAGTCCGGCGGCCGAAGTTGGCCAGCCCCTCCCCCCAAGGCTATAGCCCACCCGTTTTTTGGCCATTTGTCCGCTGGGGGGTTTGGGCGCGCCGACCTTAGGGGGGTTATTTTTGAATGTAGCTGTGCCCTCGGCCTATTTTTGGCACGAGGAGGCCACTCGGAAAGTCTCGACCCATTCCGAGTCCCGCGGACGAAGTGGGCCAGCCCCTCCCCCCAAGGCTATAGCCCACCCGTTTTTTGGCCATTTTTCCGCTGGTCGAACTTGGCTCCCCGGCCTTCGGGCGGTAATTTTTGCGCGCGGCTGTGCCCGTGGAAAAATTTTTGGCACGCGGAAGCCGCTCGCAAAATCTCACCCCATTCCGAGTCCGGCGGACGAAGTTGGCCAGCCCCTCCCCCCAAGGCTATAGCCCACCCGTTTTTTGGCCATTTTTCCGCTGGACGAACTTGGCGCCCAAGCCTTTGGGTGGTTATTTTTGGGCGCGGCTGTGCCCATAGCCTATTCTTGGCTCGTGGAGACCGCTCGCAAAGTCTCGCCCCATTCTGAGTACAGCGGATGAAGTTGGCCTGCCCCTCCCCCCAAGGCTATAGCCCACCTGTTTTTTGGCCATTTTTCCGCGGGGGGGTTTGGGCGCGCCGACCTTCGGAGGGTTATTTTGGGGTGCGGCTGTGCCCGCGGACTATTTTTTGCACGCGGAGGCCGCTCGCAAAGTCTCACCCCATTCCGAGTCCGGCAGACAAAGTTGGCCAGCCCCTCCCCCCAAGGCTATAGCCCACCCGTTTTTTGGCCATTTTTCCGCTGGTCGAACTTGGCACCCCGGCCTTCGGGCGGTTATTTTTGGGCGTGGCTGTGCCCACGGCCTATTTTTGGCACCCGGAGGCCGCTCGCAAAGTCTGGCCCCATTCCGAGTCCGGCGGACGAAGTTGGCCAGTCCCTCCCCCCAAGGCTATAGCCCACCCGTTTTTTGGCCATTTTTCCGCGGGGGAGTTTGGGCGCGCCGACCTTCGGAGGGTTAATTTTGGGCGCGGCTGTGCCCGCGGACTATTTTTGGTACGCGGAGGCTGCTCGCAATGTCTCGCCCCATTCCTAGTCCGGCGGATGAAGTTGGCCAGCCTCTCCCCCCAAGGCTATAGCCCACCCATTTTTTGGCCATTTTTCCGCTGGTCGAACTTGGCACCCCGGCCTTCGGGCTGTTATTTTTGGGTGCGGCTGTGCCCGCGGCCTATTTTTGGCACGCGGAGGCCGCTCGCAAAGTCTGGCCCCATTCCGAGTCCGGCGGACGAAGTTGGCCAGTCCCTCCCCCCAAGGCTATAGCCAACCCGTTTTTTTGCCATTTTTCCGCTGGGGGGTTTGGGCGCGCCGACCTTCGGGGGGTTATTTTTGGGTACCACTGTGCCCGCGCCCTATTTTTGGCACACGGAGGCCGCTCGCAAAGTCTCGCCCCATTCCGAGTCCGGCGGACGAAGTTGGCCAGCCCCTCCCCCCAAGGCTATAGCCCACCCGTTTTTGGGCCATTTTTCCGCTGGGGTGTTTTGGCACCACGACCTTCGGGCGCTTATTTTTGGGAACGGCTTTGCCCGCGGCTTATTTTTGGCACCCCGAGGCCCCTCGCAAAGTCTCGCCCCATTCCGAGTCCGTGGACGAACCGCCGCGCCCCCCACCAAGGCTATAGCCCACCCTTTTTTTGGCCATTTTTCCGCAGGGGGGTTTTGGCACCACGGCCTTCGGGCGCGGCTTTGCCCGCAGCTTATTTTTGGCACCCCGAGGCCCCTCGCAAAGTCTCGGCCCATTCCGAGTCCGGCGGATGAACTTCGCCCGCGCCCCCCACCAAGGCTATAGCCCACCCGTTTTTTGGACATTTTTCCGCTGGGGGGTTTTGGGACCACGACCTTCGGGCGCTTATTTTTGGGCGCGGCTTAGCCCGCGGCTTATTTTTGGCACCCCGAGGCCGCTCACAAAGTCTCGCCCCATTCCGAGTCCGGCGGACGAACCCGCCAACGCCCCCACCATGGCTATAGCCCACCCGTTTTTCGGCTATTTTTCCACTGGGGGGTTTTGGCACCACGACCTTCGGGGCTTAGTTTTGGGTGCGGCTTTGCCCGCGGCTTATCTTTGGCACCCCGAGGCCCCTCGCAAAGTCTCGGCCCATTCCGAGTCCGGCAGACGAACATCGCCCGCGCCCCCCACCAAGGCTATAGCCCACCCGTTTTTTGGCCATTTTTCCGCTGGGGGTTTTTGGCACCACGACCTTCGGGGACTTATTTTTGGGCACGGCTTTGCCCGCGGCTTATTTTTGGCACCCCGAGGCCCCTCGCAAAGTCTCGCCCCATTCCAAGTCCGGCAGACGAACATCGCCCGCGCCCCCCACCAAGGCTATAGCCCACCCATTTTTTGGCTATTTTTCCGCTGGGGGCTTTTGGTACCACGACCTTCGGGAGCTTATTTTTGGGCGCGGCTTTGCCCACGGCTTATTTTTGGCACCCCGAGGCCGCTCGCAAAGTCTTGCCCCATTCCGAGTCTGGCGGACGAACTTCGCCCGCGCCCCCCTCCAAGGCTATAGCCCACCCGTTTTTCGGCCATTTTTCCACTGCGGGGTTTTGGCACCACGACCTTCGGGCGCTTATTTTTGGGCACGGCTTTGCCCGCGGCTTATTTTTGGCACCCCGAGGCCCCTCGCAAAGTCTCGTCCCATTCCGAGTCCGGCGGACGAACTTCGCCCGCGCCCCCCACCAAGGCTATAGCCCACCCGTTTTTTGGCCATTTTTCCGCAGTGGGGTTTTGGCACCACGGCCTTCGGGCGCGGCTTTGCCCGCAGCTTATTTTGGCACCCGAGGCCCCTCGCAAAGTCTCGGCCCATTCCAAGTCCGGCGGACGAACTTCGCCCGCGCCCCCCACCAAGGCTATAGCCCACCCGTTTTTTGGACATTTTTCCGCTGGGGGGTTTTGGGACCACGACCTTCGGGCGCTTATTTTTGGGCGTGGCTTAGCCCGCGGCTTATTTTTGGCACCCCGAGGCTGCTCGCAAAGTCTCGCCCCATTCCGAGTCCGGCGGACGAACTTCGCCCGCGCCCCCCACCATGGCTATAGCCCACCCGTTTTTCGGCTATTTTTCCACTGGGGGGTTTTGGCACCACGACCTTCGGGGCTTAGTTTTGGGCGTGGCTTTGCCCGCGGCTTATCTTTGGCACCCCGAGGCCCCTCGCAAAGTCTCGGCCCATTCCGAGTCCGGCAGACGAACATCGCCCGCGCCCCCCACCAAGGCTATAGCCCACCCGTTTTTTGGCCATTTTTCCGCTGGGGGTTTTTGGCACCACGATCTTCGGGGACTTATTTTTGGGCACGGCTTTGCCCGCGGCTTATTTTTGGCACCCCGAGGCCCCTCGCAAAGTCTCGCCCCATTCCGAGTCCGGCAGACGAACATCGCCCGCGCCCCCCACCAAGGCTATAGCCCACCCATTTTTTGGCTATTTTTCCGCTGGGGGCTTTTGGTACCACGACCTTCGGGCGCTTATTTTTGGGCGCGGCTTTGCCCACGGCTTATTTTTGGCACCCCGAGGCCGCTCGCAAAGTCTCGCCCCATTCCGAGTCCGGCGGACGAACTTCGCCCGCGCCCCCTTCCAAGGCTATAGCCCACCCGTTTTTCGGCCATTTTTCCACTGCGGGGTTTTGGCACCACGACCTTCGGGGCTTATTTTTGGGCGCAGCTTTGACCGCGGCTTATTTTTGGCACCCCGAGGCCGCTCGGAAAGTCTCGCCCCATTCCGAGTCCGGCGGACAACTTCGCCCGCACCCCCCACCAAGGCTATAGCCCACCCGTTTTTTGGCCATTTTTCCGCAGGGGGTTTTGGCACCACGACCTTCGGGCGCTTATTTTTGGGCGTAGCTTTGCCCGCAGCTTAGTTTTGGCACCCCGAGGCCCCTCACAAAGACTCGTCCCATTCCGAGTCCGGCGGACGAACTTCGCCCGCGCCCCCCACCAAGGCTAAAGCCCACCCGTTTTTTGGACATTTTTCCGCTGGGGGGTTTTGGCACCACGACCTTCGGGCGCTTATTTTTGGGCGCGGCTGTGCCCGTGGCCTATTTTTGGCACAAGGAGGCCCCTCGCAGAGTCTCGCGCCATTCTGAGTCCGGCGGACGAAGTTGGCCAGCCCCAACCCCCAAGGCTGTGGCCCACCCGTTTTTGTGGCCTTTTTCCGCTGGACGAACTTGACGCCCCGGCCTTCGGGCGGTTATTTTTGGGCGCGGCTGTGCCCGCGGCCTAATTTTAGCACACGGACGCCCCTCGCAGAGTCTCGCGCCATTCCGAGCCCGGCGGACGAAGTTGGCCAGCCCCACCCCCCAAGGCTATAGCCCACCCGTTTTTTTGGCCATTTTCCGCTGGACGAACTGTGCGCCCCGGTCTTCGGGCGGTTATTTTTCGGCGTGGCTGTGTCCACGGCCTATTTTTGGCACACGGAGGCCACTCGCAAATTCTCAGGCCATTCCGAGTCCGGCGGACGAAGTTGGCCAGCCCCACCCCTCAAGGCTATAGCCCAACCGTTTTTGTGGCCTTTTTCCGCAGGACGAACTTGGCGCCCCGGCCATAAGGTGGTTATTTTTGGGCGCGGCTGTGCCCCCGGCCTATTTTTGGCACACGGAGGCCCCTCGCAAAGTCTCGCGCCATTCTGAGTCCGACGGATGAAGTGGGCCAGCCCCACCCGCCCAGGCTATAGCCCACCCGTTTTTGTGGCCTTTTTCCGCTGGACGAACTTGGCGCCCCGGCCTTCGGGCGGTTATTTTTGGGTGCGGCTGTGCCCGTGGCCTATTTTTGGCACATGGAGGCCCCTCGCAAAGTCTCACGCCATTCCGAGTCCGGCGTACGAATTTGGCCAGCCCCACCCGCCAAGGCTATAGCCCACCCATTTTTGTGGCCTTTTTCTGCTGGACGAACTTGGCGCCCCGGCCATCGGGTGGTTATTTTTGGACGCGGCTGTGTCCCCGGCCTATTTTTGGCACACGGAGGCCCCTCGCAATGTCTCGCGCCATTCCGAGTCCGGCGGACGAAGTTGGCCAGCCCAACCCCCAATGCTATAGCTCACCCGTTTTTGTGGCCTTTTTCCGCTGGACGAACTCGGCGGCCCGGCCTTCAGGTGGTTATTTTTGGGCGTGGCTGTGCCCGCGGCCTACTTTTGGCACACAGAGGCCCCTCGCAAAGTCTCAGGCCATTCCGAGTCCGGCGGATCAAGTTGGCCAGCCCCACCCCCCAAGGATATAGCCGACCCGTTTTTGTGGCCTTTTTACGCTGGACGAACTTGGCGCCCCGGCCTTCGGGGGGTTATTTTTGGGTGTGGCTGTGCCCGCGGCCTATTTTTGGCACACGGAGGCCCCTCGCAAAGTCTCGCGCCATTCCGAGTCCGGCGGACGAAGTTGGCCAGCCCCACCCGCCAAGGCTATAGCCCACCCGTTTTTGTCGCCTTTTTCCGCTGGACGAGTTCTGCGCCCCGGTCTTCGGGCAGTTATTTTTGGGCGCGGCTGTGCCCGCGGCTATTTTTTGGCACACGGAGGCCCCTCCCAAAGTCTCGCGCCATTCCGAGTCCGGCGGAAGAAGTTGGCCAGCCCCACCTCCCAAGGCTATAGCCCACCCGTTTTTGTGGCCTTTTTCCGCTGGACGAACTTGGCGCCCCGGCCATCAGATGGTTATTTTTGGGCGCGGCTGTGTCCCCGGCCTATTTTTGGCACTCGGAGGCCCCTCACAAATCTCGCGCCATTCCGAGTCCGACGGATGAAGTGGGCCAGCCCCACCCCCCAAGGCTATAGCCCACCCATTTTTGTGGCCTTTTTCCGGTGGACGAACTTGGTGTCCCGGCCTTCGAGCGGTTATTTTTGGTCGCGGCTGTGCCCGCGGCCTATTTTTTGCACATGGAGACCCCTGGCAAAGTCTCGTGCCATTCCGAGTCCGGCGGACGAAGTCGGCCGGCCCCACCCGCCCAGGCTATAGCCCACCCGTTTTTGTGGCCTTTTTCCGCTGGACGAACTTGGCGCCCCGGCCATCGGGCGGTTATTTTTGGGTGCGGCTGTGCCCGTGGCCTATTTTTGGCACATGGAGGCCCCTCGCAAAGTCTCACGCCATTCCGAGTCCGGCGTACGAAGTTGGCCAGCCCCACCCGCCAAGGCTATAGCCCACCCATTTTTGTGGCCTTTTTCCGATGGACGAACTTGGCGCCCCGGCCTTCGGGGGGTTATTTTTTAGCGTGGCTGTGCCCACGACCTAGTTTTGGCACACGGAGGCGTCTCACAAAGTCTCAGGGCATTCCGAGTCCGGCGGACGAAGTTGGCCAGCCCCACCCCCCAAGGCTATAGCCCACCCGTTTTTGTGGCCTTTTTCCGCTGGACGAACTTGGCGCCCCGGCCATCAGGTGGTTATTTTTGGGCGCGGCTGTGCCCCCGGCCTATTTTTGGCACACGGAGGCCCCTCGCAAAGTCTCGCACCATTCCGAGTCCGACGGACGAAGTGGGCCAGCCCCACCCCCCAAGGCTATAGCCCACCCGTTTTTGTGGCCTTGTCCTGCTGGACGAACTTGGCGCCCCGGCCTTCGGGCAGTTATTTTTGGGCGCGGCTGTGCCCGTGGCCTATTTTTGGCACACGTAGGCCCCTCGCAAAGTCTCGCGCCATTCCGAGCCCGGCGGACGAAGTTGGCCCTCCCCACCCCCCAAGGCTATAGCCCACCCATTTTTGTGGACTTTTTCCGCTGGACGAACTTGGCGCCCCGGCCGTCGGGCGGTTATTTTTGGCCGCGGCTGTGCCCGCGGCCTATTTTTTTCACACGGAGGCCCCTCCCAAACTCTCGTGCCATTTCGAGTCTGGCGGGCGAAGTCGGCCAGCCCCACCGCCCAAGGCTATAGCCCACCCGTTTTTGTGGCCTTTTTCTGCTGGACGAACTTGGCGCCCCGGCCTTCGGGGGGTTATTTTTGGGCGCGGCTGTGCTCGCGGCCTATTTTTGGCACACGGAGGTCCCTCGCAAAATCTCGCGCCATTCCGAGTCCGGCGGACGAAGTTGGCCAGCCCTACCCCCCAAGGCTATAGCCCACCCATTTTTGTCGCCTTTTTCCGCTGAACGAACTCTGCGCCCCGGTCTTCGGGTGGTTATTTTTGGGCGCGGCTGTGCCCGCGGCCGATTTTTGGCAAACGGAGGCCCCTCCCAAAGTCTCGCGCCATTCCGAGTCCGGCGGACGAAGTTGGCCAGCCCCACCTCCCAAGGCTATAACCCACCCGTTTTTGTGGCCTTTTTCCGCTGGACGAACTTGGCGCCCCGGCCTTCGGGCAGTTATTTTTGGGCGTGGCTGTGTCCGCGGCCTATTTTTAGCACACGGAGGCCTCTCGCAAAGTCGCAGGCCATTCCGAGTCCGGCGGACGAAGTGGGCCAGCCCCACCCGCCAAGGCTATAGCCCACCCGTTTTTGTGGCCATTTTCCGCTGGGCGAGTACTGCGCCCCGGTCTTCGGGCAGTTATTTTTGGGCGTGGCTATGCCCGCGGCTATTTTTTGGCACACGGAGGCCCCTCCCAAAGTCTCGCGCCATTCCGAGTCCGGCGGACGAAGTGGGCCAGCCCCACCTCCCAAGGCTATAGCCCACCCGTTTTTATGGCCTTTTTCCGCTGGACGAACTTGGCGCCCCGGCCTTCAGGGGGTTATTTTTTATCGTGGCTGTGCCCACGGCCTATTTTTGGCACACGGAGGCCTCTCGGAAAGTCTCAGGGCATTTCGAGTCCGGCGGACGAAGTTGGCCAGCCCCACCCCCCAAGGCTATAGCCCACCCGTTTTTGTGGCCTTCTTCCGCTGGACGAACTTGGCGCCCCGGCCTTCGGGCAGTTATTTTTGGGCGTGGCTGTGTCCGTGGCCTATTTTTAGCACACGGAGGCCTCTCGCAAAGTCGCAGGCCATTCCGAGTCCGGCGGGCGAAGTTGGCCAGCCCCACACCTCAAGGCTATAGCCCAACCGTTTTTGTGGCCTTTTTCCGCAGGACGAACTTGGCGCCCCGGCCATAAGGTGGTTATTTTTGGGCGCGGCTGTGCCCCCGGCCTATTTTTGGCACACGGAGGCCCCTCGCAAAGTCTCGCGCCATTCTGAGTCCGACGGATGAAGTGGGCCAGCCCCACCCGCCCAGGCTATAGCCCACCCGTTTTTGTGGCCTTTTTCCGCTGGACGAACTTGGCGCCCCGGCCTTCGGGCGGTTATTTTTGGGTGCGGCTGTGCCCGTGGCCTATTTTTGGCACATGGAGGCCCCTCGCAAAGTCTCACGCCATTCCGAGTCCGGCGTACGAATTTGGCCAGCCCCACCCGCCAAGGCTATAGCCCACCCATTTTTGTGGCCTTTTTCCGCTGGACGAACTTGGCGCCCCGGCCTTCGGGGGGTTATTTTTGAGCGTGGCTGTGCCCACGGCCTATTTTTGGCATATGGAGGCGTCTCGCAAAGTCTCAGCGCATTCCGAGTCCGGCGGACGAAGTTGGCCAGCCCCACCCCCCAAGGCTATAGCCCACCCGTTTTTGTGGCCTTTTTCCGTTGGACGAACTTGGCGCCCCGGCCATCAGGTGGTTATTTTTGGCCGCGTCTGTGCCCGTGGCCTATTTTTTGCACACGGAGGCCCCTCCCAAACTCTCGTGCCATTCCGAGTCTGGCGGGCGAAGTCGGCCAGCCCCACCCCCCAAGGCTATAGCCCACGCGTTTTTGTGGCCTTTTTCCGCTGGACGAACTTGGCGCCCCGGCCTTCGGGTGGTTATTTTTGGGCGTGGCTGTGCCCGCGGCCTATTTTTGGCACATGGAGGCCCCTCGCAAAGTCTCAGGCCCTTCCGAGGCCGGCGGATCAAGTTGACCAGCCCCACCCCCCAAGGATATAGCCCACCCGTTTTTGTGGCCTTTTTCCGCTGGACGAACTTGGCGCCCCGGCCTTCGGGGGGTTATTTTTGGCGCGGCTGTGCCCGCGGCCTATTTTTGGTACACGGAGACCCCTGGCAAAGTCTCGCACCATTCCGAGTCCGGCTGACGAAGTCGGCCAGCCCCACCTCGCCAGTGGTGTATAGCCCACCCGCTTTGTGGCCTTTTCCGCTGGACGAACTTGGCGCCCCGGCCTTCGGGCGGTTATTTTTGGGTGCGGCTGTGCCCGTGGCCTATTTTTGGCACATGGAGGCCCCTCGCAAAGTCTCACGCCATTCCGAGTCCGGCGGACGAAGTTGGCCAGCCCCACCCCCCAAGGCTATAGCCCACCCGTTTTTGTGGCCTTTTTCCGCTGGACGAACTTGGCGCCCCGGCCTTCGGGCAGTTATTTTTGGGCGTGGCTGTGTCCGCGGCCTATTTTTAGCACACGGAGGCCTCTCGCAAAGTCGCAGGCCATTCCGAGTCCGGCGGACGAAGTGGGCCAGCCCCACCCGCCAAGGCTATAGCCCACCCGTTTTTGTGGCCATTTTCCGCTGGACGAGTTCTGCGCCCCGGTCTTCGGGCAGTTATTTTTGGGCGTGGCTATGCCCGCGGCTATTTTTTTGCACACGGAGGCCCCTCGCAAAGTCTCACGCCATTCCGAGTCCGGCGTACGAATTTGGCCAGCCCCACCCGCCAAGGCTATAGCCCACCCATTTTTGTGGCCTTTTTCCGCTGGACGAACTTGGCGCCCCGGCCTTCGGGGGGTTATTTTTGAGCGTGGCTGTGCCCACGGCCTATTTTTGGCATATGGAGGCGTCTCGCAAAGTCTCAGCGCATTCCGAGTCCGGCGGACGAAGTTGGCCAGCCCCACCCCCCAAGGCTATAGCCCACCCGTTTTTGTGGCCTTTTTCCGTTGGACGAACTTGGCGCCCCGGCCATCAGGTGGTTATTTTTGGCCGCGTCTGTGCCCGTGGCCTATTTTTTGCACACGGAGGCCCCTCCCAAACTCTCGTGCCGTTCCGAGTCTGGCGGGCGAAGTCGGCCAGCCCCACCCCCCAAGGCTATAGCCCACGTGTTTTTGTGGCCTTTTTCCGCTGGACGAACTTGGCGCCCCGGCCTTCGGGTGGTTTTTTTGGGCGTGGCTGTGCCCGCGGCCTATTTTTGGCACATGGAGGCCCCTCGCAAAGTCTCAGGCCATTCCGAGGCCGGCGGATCAAGTTGACCAGCCCCACCCCCCAAGGATATAGCCCACCCGTTTTTGTGGCCTTTTTCCGCTGGACGAACTTGGCGCCCCGGCCTTCGGGGGGTTATTTTTGGCGCGGCTGTGCCCGCGGCCTATTTTTGGCACACGGAGACCCCTGGCAAAGTCTCGCACCATTCCGAGTCCGGCTGACGAAGTCGGCCAGCCCCACCCGCCCAGGGTATAGCCCACCCGTTTTTGTGGCCTTTTTCCGCTGGACGAACTTGGCGCCCCGGCCTTCGGGCGGTTATTTTTGGGTGCGGCTGTGCCCGTGGCCTATTTTTGGCACATGGAGGCCCCTCGCAAAGTCTCACGCCATTCCGAGTCCGGCGGACGAAGTTGGCCAGCCCCACCTCCCAAGGCTATAGCCCACCCGTTTTTGTGGCCTTTTTCCGCTGGACGAACTTGGCGCCCCGGCCTTCGGGCAGTTATTTTTGGGCGTGGCTGTGTCCGCGGCCTATTTTTAGCACACGGAGGCCTCTCGCAAAGTCGCAGGCCATTCCGAGTCCGCGGACGAAGTGGGCCAGCCCCACCCGCCAAGGCTATAGCCCACCCGTTTTTGTGGCCATTTTCCGCTGGGCGAGTTCTGCGCCCCGGTCTTCGGGCAGTTATTTTTGGGCGTGGCTATGCCCGCGGCTATTTTTTTGCACACGGAGGCCCCTCGCAAAGTCTCACGCCATTCCGAGTCCGGCGTACGAATTTGGCCAGCCCCACCCGCCAAGGCTATAGCCCACCCATTTTTGTGGCCTTTTTCCGCTGGACGAACTTGGCGCCCCGGCCTTCGGGGGGTTATTTTTGAGCGTGGCTGTGCCCACGGCCTATTTTTGGCATATGGAGGCGTCTCGCAAAGTCTCAGCGCATTCCGAGACCGGCGGACGGTTGGCCAGCCCCACCCCCAAGGCTATAGCCCACCCGTTTTGTGGCCTTTTTCCGTTGGACGAACTTGGCGCCCGGCCATCAGGTGGTTATTTTTGGGCGTGTCTTTGCCCGTGGCCTATTTTTTGCACACGGAGGCCCCTCCCAAACTCTCGTGCCGTTCCCGAGTCTGGCGGGCGAAGTCGGCCAGCCCCACCCCAAGGCTATAGCCCACGTGTTTTTGTGGCCTTTTTCCGCTGGACGAACTTGGAGCCCCGGACAACCGGTGTTTAATAATGGCGAGGCTGTGCCCGCGGCCTATTTTTGGCACATGGAGGCCCCTCGCAAAGTCTCAGGCCCTTCCGAGGCCGGCGGATCAAGTTGACCAGCCCCACCCCCCCAGGATATAGCCCACCCGGTTTTGTGGCCTTTTTCCGCTGGACGACGTTGGCGCCCCGGCCGTCGGGGTTATTTTTAGCGCGGCTGTGCCCGCGGCCTATTTTTGGCACACGGAGACCCCTGGCAAAGTCTCGCACCATTCCGAGTCCGGCTGACGAAGTCGGCCAGCCCCACCCGCCCAGGGTATAGCCCACCCGTTTTTGTGGCCTTTTTCCGCTGGACGAACTTGGCGCCCCGGCCTTCGGGCGGTTATTTTTGGGTGCGGCTGTGCCCGTGGCCTATTTTTGGCACATGGAGGCCCCTCGCAAAGTCTCACGCCATTCCGAGTCCGGCGGACGAAGTTGGCCAGCCCCACCTCCCAAGGCTATAGCCCACCCGTTTTTGTGGCCTTTTTCCGCTGGACGAACTTGGCGCCCCGGCCTTCGGGCAGTTATTTTTGGGCGTGGCTGTGTCCGCGGCCTATTTTTAGCACACGGAGGCCTCTCGCAAAGTCGCAGGCCATTCCGAGTCCGGCGGACGAAGTGGGCCAGCCCCACCCGCCAAGGCTATAGCCCACCCGTTTTTGTGGCCATTTTCCGCTGGGCGAGTTCTGCGCCCCGGTCTTCGGGCAGTTATTTTTGGGCGTGGCTATGCCCGCGGCTATTTTTTTGCACACGGAGGCCCCTCGCAAAGTCTCACGCCATTCCGAGTCCGGCGTACGAATTTGGCCAGCCCCACCCGCCAAGGCTATAGCCCACCCATTTTTGTGGCCTTTTTCCGCTGGACGAACTTGGCGCCCCGGCCTTCGGGGGGTTATTTTTGAGCGTGGCTGTGCCCACGGCCTATTTTTGGCATATGGAGGCGTCTCGCAAAGTCTCAGCGCATTCCGAGTCCGGCGGACGAAGTTGGCCAGCCCCACCCCCCAAGGCTATAGCCCACCCGTTTTTGTGGCCTTTTTCCGTTGGACGAACTTGGCGCCCCGGCCATCAGGTGGTTATTTTTGGCCGCGTCTGTGCCCGTGGCCTATTTTTTGCACACGGAGGCCCCTCCCAAACTCTCGTGCCGTTCCGAGTCTGGCGGGCGAAGTCGGCCAGCCCCACCCCCCAAGGCTATAGCCCACGTGTTTTTGTGGCCTTTTTCCGCTGGACGAACTTGGCGCCCCGGCCTTCGGGTGGTTTTTTTGGGCGTGGCTGTGCCCGCGGCCTATTTTTGGCACATGGAGGCCCCTCGCAAAGTCTCAGGCCATTCCGAGGCCGGCGGATCAAGTTGACCAGCCCCACCCCCCAAGGATATAGCCCACCCGTTTTTGTGGCCTTTTTCCGCTGGACGAACTTGGCGCCCCGGCCTTCGGGGGGTTATTTTTGGCGCGGCTGTGCCCGCGGCCTATTTTTGGCACACGGAGACCCCTGGCAAAGTCTCGCACCATTCCGAGTCCGGCTGACGAAGTCGGCCAGCCCCACCCGCCCAGGGTATAGCCCACCCGTTTTTGTGGCCTTTTTCCGCTGGACGAACTTGGCGCCCCGGCCTTCGGGCGGTTATTTTTGGGTGCGGCTGTGCCCGTGGCCTATTTTTGGCACATGGAGGCCCCTCGCAAAGTCTCACGCCATTCCGAGTCCGGCGGACGAAGTTGGCCAGCCCCACCTCCCAAGGCTATAGCCCACCCGTTTTTGTGGCCTTTTTCCGCTGGACGAACTTGGCGCCCCGGCCTTCGGGCAGTTATTTTTGGGCGTGGCTGTGTCCGCGGCCTATTTTTAGCACACGGAGGCCTCTCGCAAAGTCGCAGGCCATTCCGAGTCCGGCGGACGAAGTGGGCCAGCCCCACCCGCCAAGGCTATAGCCCACCCGTTTTTGTGGCCATTTTCCGCTGGGCGAGTTCTGCGCCCCGGTCTTCGGGCAGTTATTTGGGCGTGGCTATGCCCGCGGCTATTTTTTTGCACACGGAGGCCCCTCGCAAAGTCTCACGCCATTCCGAGTCCGGCGTACGAATTTGGCCAGCCCCACCCGCCAAGGCTATAGCCCACCCATTTTTGTGGCCTTTTTCCGCTGGACGAACTTGGCGCCCCGGCCTTCGGGGGGTTATTTTTGAGCGTGGCTGTGCCCACGGCCTATTTTTGGCATACGGAGGTGTCTCGCAAAGTCTCAGGGCATTCCGAGTCCGGCGGACGAAGTCGGCCAGCCCCACCCCCCAAGGCTATAGCCCACCCGTTTTTGTGGCCTTTTTCCGCTGGACGAACTTGGCGCCCCGGCCTTTGGGCGGTGATTTTTGGCCGCGGCTGTGCCCACGGCCTATTTTTTGCACACGGAGGACCCTCCCAAAGTCTCGCGCCATTCCGAATCCGGCGGACGAAGTTGGCCAGGCCCACCCCCCAAGGCTATAGCCCACCCATTTTTGTGGCCTTTTTCCGCTGGACGAACTTGGCGCCCCGGCCTTCGGGTGGTTATTTTTGGGCGTGGCTGTGCCCGCGGCCTATTTTTGGCACATGGAGGCCCCTCGTAAAGTCTCAGGCCATTCCGAGGCCGGCGGGTCAAGTTGGCCAGCCCCACCCCCCAAGGATATAGCCCACCCGTTTTTGTGGCCTTTTTCCGCTGGACGAACTTGGCGCCCCGGCCTTCGGGGTGTTATTTTTGGGCGCGGCTGTGCCCGCGGCCTATTTTTGGCACACGGAGACCCCTGGCAAAGTCTCGCGCCATTCCGAGTCCGGCGGACGAAGTCGGCCAGCCCCATCCCCCAAGGCTATAGCCCACCCGTTTTTGTGGCCTTTTTCCGCTGGATGAACTTGGCGCCCCGACCTTCGGGCGGGTATTTTTGGGCGTGGCTGTGCCCGCAGCCTATTTTTGGCACGCGGAGGTGCCTCGCAAAGTCTCATGCCATTCCGAGTCCGGCGGACGAAGTTGGCAAGCCCCACCCCCCAAGGCTATAGCCCACCCGTTTTTGTGGCCTTTTTCCGCTGGACGAACTTGGTGCCCCGGCCGTCGGGCGGGTATTTTTTGGCGTGGCAGTGCCCGCGGCCTATTTTTGGCACACGGAGGCGACTCGCAAAGTCTCATGCCATTCCGAGTCCTGCGGACGAAGTTGGCAAGCCCCACCCCCCAAGGCTATAGCCCACCCGTTTTTGTGGCCTTTTTCCGCTGGACGAACTTGGCGCCCCGGCCTTCGGGCGGGTATTTTTGGGCGCGGCTGCGCCCGCGGCCTATTTTTGGGACATGGAGGCCCCTCGCAAATTCTAGCGCCATTCTGAGTCCGGCGGACGAAGTTGGCCAGCCCCACCACCCAAGGCTATAGCCCACCCGTTTTTGTGGCCTTTTTCCGCTGGATGAACTTGGCGCCCCGACCTTCGGGCGGGTATTTTTGGGCGTGGCTGTGCCCGCAGCCTATTTTTGGCACGCGGAGGTGCCTCACAAAGTCTCGCGCCATTCCGAGTCCGGCGGACGAAGTTACCCAGCCCCACCCCCCAAGGCTATAGCCCACCCGTTTTTGTGGCCTTTTACCGCTGGACGAACTTGGCGCCCCGGCCTTCGGGCAGGTATTTTTGGGCGTGGCTGTGTCCGTGGCCTATTTTTGGCACACGGAGACGACTCGCAAAGTCTCATGCCATTCCGAGTCCGGCGGACGAAGTTGGCAAGCCCCACCCCCCAAGGCTATAGCCCACCCGTTTTTGTGGCCTTTTTCCGCTGGATGAACTTGGCGCCCCGGCCTTCGGGCGGGTATTTTCGGGCGTGGCTGTGACCGCGGCCTATTTTTGGTACACGGAGGCGCCTCGCAAAGCCTCGCGCCCTTCCGAGTCCGGCGGACGAAGTTGGCCAGCCCCACCCCCCAAGGCTATAGCCCACCCGTTTTTGTGGCCTTTTTCCGCTGGACGAACTTGGCGCCCCGGCCTTCGGGTGGGTATTTTTTGGCGTGGCAGTGCCCACGGCCTCTTTTTGACACACGGAGGTGACTCGCAAAGTCTCATGCCATTCCGAGTCCGGTGGACGAAGTTGGCAAGCCCCACCCCCCAAGCCTATAGCCCACCCGTTTTTGTGGCCTTTTTCCGCTGGATGAACTTGGCGCCCCGGCCTTCGGGCGGGTATTTTTGGGCGTGGCTGTGACCGCGGCCTATTTTTGGCACACGGACGTGCCTCGCAAAGCCTCGCGCCATTCCGAGTCCGGCGGACGAAGTAGGCCAGCCCCACCCCCCAAGGCTATAGGCCACCCGTTTTTGTGGCCTTTTTCCGCTGGACGAACTTGGTGCCCCGGCCTTCGGGCGGGTATTTTTTGGCGTGGCAGTGCCCGCGGCCTATTTTTGGCACACGGAGGTGACTCGCAAAGTCTCATGCCATTCCGAGTCCGGTGGACGAAGTTGGCAAGCCCCACCCCCCAAGGCTATGGCCCACCCGTTTTTGTGGCCTTTTTCCGCTGGACGAACTTGGCGCCCCGGCCTTCGGGCGGTTATTTTTGGGCGCGGCTGCGCCCGCAGCCTATTTTTGGGACATGGAGGCCCCTCGCAAAGCCTTACGCTATTCCGAGTCCGGCGGACGAAGTTGGCCCGCCCCTCCCCCCAAGGCTATAGTGCACCCGTTTTTTGGCCATTTGTCCGCTGGAGGGTTTGGACGCGCCGACCTTCGGGGGGTTATTTTTGGGTGCGGCTGTGCCCGCGGCATATTTTTGGCACGCGGAGGCCGCTCGCAAAGTCTCGCCCCATTCCGAGTCCGGCGGACGAAGTCGGCCCGCCCCTCCCCCCAAGGCTGTAGCCCATCTGTTTTTTGGCCATTTTTCCGATGGGGGATTTGGGCGCATCGACCTTCGGGGGGTTATATTGGGCGCGGCTGTGCCCGCGGCCTATTTTTGGCACGCGGAGGCCGCTCACAAAGTATTACCCCATTCCGAGTCCGGCGGACGAAGTGGGCCAGCCCCTCCACCCAAGGCCATGCCCACCCGTTTTTTGGCCATTGTTCCGATGGGGGGTTTGGGCGCGCCGACCTTCGGGGGGTAATTTTTGGGCGCGGCTGTGACCGCAGCCTATTTTTGGCACGTGGAGGCCGCTCGCAATGCCTCGCCCCATTCCGAGTCCGGCGGACGAAGTTGGCCCGCCCCTCCCCCCAAGGCTATAGTGCACCCGTTTTTTGGCCATTTGTCCGCTGGAGGGTTTGGACGCGCCGACCTTCGGGGGGTTATTTTTGGGTGCGGCTGTGCCCGCAGCATATTTTTGGCACGCGGAGGCCGCTCGCAAAGTCTCACCCCATTCCGAGTCCGGCGGACGAAGTTGGCCCGCCCCGCCCCCCAAGGCTATAGCGCACCCGTTTTTTGGCCATTTTTCCGCTGGGGGGTTTGGGCGCGCCAACCTTCGGCGGGTTATTTTTTGGCGCGGCTGTGCCCGCGGCCTATTTTTGGCACGCGGAGGCCACTCGCAAAGTCTCGCCCCATTCCGAGTCCGGCGGACGGTTGGCCCGCCTCCCCCAAGGTCAGTAGCCCTTTGTTTTTGGCCATTTTCGCTGGACGAACTTGGCGCCCCGGCCTTCGGGGGGTTATTTTTGGGCGCGGCTGTGCCCGCGGCCTATTTTTGGCACACGGAGGGCCCTCGAAAAGTCTCGCCCCATTCCGAGTCCGGCGGACGAAGGTGGCCAGCCCTCCCCCAAGGCTATAGCGCACCCGCTTTTTTGGCCATTTTTCCGCTGGGGTTTGGGCGCGCCGACCTTCGAGGGTTATTTTTGGGCACGGGGCCAGGTTATTTTTGGCGCGCGCTGTGCTCGCAAAGGTCTATTTTTGGCACGCGGTGGCTGCTCGCAAAGTCTCGCCCCATTCCGAGTCCGGCGGACGAAGGTGGCCAGCCCCTCTCCCCAAGGCTATAGCGCCCCCGTTTTTTGGCCATTTTTCCGCTGGGGGGTTTGGGCGCGCCGACCTTCGGGGGGTTATTTTTGTGCTAGGCTGTGCCCGTGGCCTATTTTTGGCATGCGGAGGCCGCTCGCAAAGTCTAGCGCCATTCCGAGTCCGGCGGACGAAGTAGGCCAGCCCCTCCCGCCAAGGCTATAGCGCACCCGTTTTTTGCCCATTTTTCCGCTGGGGGGTTTGGGCGCGCCGACCTTCGGGGGGTTATTTTTGGGCATGGCTGTGCCCGTGCCCTTTTTTTGGCACACGGAGGCCCCTCACAAAGTCTCGCGCCATTCCGAGTCCGGCGGACGAAGTTGCCCATCCCCACCCCCTAAGGCTATAGCCCACCCATTTTTGTGGCCTTTTTCCACTGGCAAACATGGCGCCCCGGCCTTCGGGCGGTTATTTTTGGGCGTGGCTGTGCCCGCGGCCTATTTTGGCACACAGAGGGCCGTCGCAAAGTCTCGTGCCATTCCGTGTCCGGCGGACGAAGTTGGCCAGCTCCACCTTCCAAGGCTATAGCCCACCTGTTTTTGTGGCTTTTTCGCTGGACGAACTTGGCGCCCCGGCCTTCGGGCGGTTATTTTTGGGCGCGGCTGTGCCTGCGGCATATTTTTGGCACACGGAGGGACCTCGTAAAGTCTCGCGCCATTCCAAGTCTGGCGGACGAAGTCGGCCAGCCCCACCCCCCAAGGCTATAGCCCACCGTTTTTGTGGCCTTTTTCCGCTGGACGAACTTGGCGCCCCGGCCTTCGGGCAGGTATTTTTTGGCGCGGCAGTGTCCGCGGCCTATTTTTGGCACACAGAGGTGCCTCGCAAAGTCTCGCGCCATTCCGAGTCCGGCGGACGAAGTCGGCCAGCCCCACCCCCCAAGGCTATAGCCCACCCGTTTTTGTGGCCTTTTTCCGCTGGACGAACTTGGCGCCCCGGCCTTCGGGCGGGTATTTTTTGGCGCGGCAGTGTCCGCGGCCTAGTTTTGGCAGACGGAGGTGCCTCGCAAAGTTTCACGCCATTCCGAGTCCGGCGGACAAAGTTGGCCAGTCCCATCCCCCAAGGCTATAGCCCACCCGTTTTTGTGGCCTTTTTCTGCTGGACGAACATGGCGCCCCGGCCTTCGAGTGGGTATATTTGGGTGCGGGTGTGCCCGCGGCCTATTTTAGGCACACGGAGGCGCCTCGCAAAGACTCGCGCCATTCCGAGTCCGGCGGATGAAGTTGGCCAGCCCCACCCCCCAAGGCTATAGCCCACCCGTTTTTGTGGCCTTTTTCCGCTGGACGAACTTGGCGCCCCGGCCTTCTGGCGGGTATTTTTGGGCGCGGCTGTGCCCGCGGCGTATCTTTTGCACACGGAGGTGCCTCGCAAAGTCTTGCGCCATTCCGAGTCCGGCGGATGAAGTTGGCCAGCCCCACCCCCCAAGGCTATAGCCCACCCGTTTTTGTGGCCTTTTTCCGCTTGACGAACTTGGCGCCCCGGCCTTCTGGCGGGTATTTTTGGGCGCGGCTGTGCCCGCGGCGTATCTTTTGCACACGGAGGTGCCTCGCAAAGTCTCGCGCCATTCCGAGTCCGGCGGACGAAGTTGGCCAGCCCCACCCGCCAAGGTTATAGCCCACCCGTTTTTGTGGCCTTTTTCCGCTGGACGAACTTGGCGCCCCGGCCTTCGGGCGGTTATTTTTTTGCGCGGCAGTGTCCGCGGCCTAGTTTTGGCAGACGGAGGTGCCTCGCAAAGTTTCGCGCCATTCCGAGTCCGGCGGACAAAGTTGGCCAGTCCCAGCCCCCAAGGCTATAGCCCACCCGTTTTTGTGGCCTTTTTCTGCTGGACGAACATGGCGCCCCGCCCTTCGAGTGGGTATATTTGGGTGCGGGTGTGCCCGCGGCCTATTTTAGGCACACGGAGGTGCCTCGCAAAGACTCGCGCCATTCCGAGTCCGGCGGATGAAGTTGGCCAGCCCCACCCCCCAAGGCTATAGCCCACCCGTTTTTGTGGCCTTTTTCCGCTGGACGAACATGGCGCCCCGGCCTTCGGGAGGGTATTTTTGGGCGCGGCTGTGCCCACGGCGTATCTTTTGTACACGGAGGTGCCTCGCAAAGTCTTGCGCCATTCCGAGTCCGGCGGACGAAGTTGGCCAGCCCCACCCCCCAAGGCTATAGCCCACCCGTTTTTGTGGCCTTTTTCCGCTGGACGAACTTGGCGCCCCGGCCTTCTGGCGGGTATTTTTGGGCGCGGCTGTGCCCGCGGCGTATCTTTTGCACACGGAGGTGCCTCGCAAAGTCTTGCGCCATTCCGAGTCCGGCGGACGAAGTTGGCCAGCCCCACCCGCCAAGGTTATAGCCCACCCGTTTTTGTGGCCTTTTTCCGCTGGACGAACTTGGCGCCCCGGCCTTCGGGCGGTTATTTTTTTGCGCGGCAGTGTCCGCGTCCTAGTTTTGGCAGACGGAGGTGCCTCGCAAAGTTTCGCGCCATTCCGAGTCCGGCGGACAAAGTTGGCCAGTCCCATCCCCCAAGGCTATAGCCCACCCGTTTTTGTGGCCTTTTTCTGCTGGACGAACATGGCGCCCCGGCCTTCGAGTGGGTATATTTGGGTGCGGGTGTGCCCGCGGCCTATTTTAGGCACACGGAGGCGCCTCGCAAAGACTCGCGCCATTCCGAGTCCGGCGGATGAAGTTGGCCAGCCCCACCCCCCAAGGCTATAGCCCACCCGTTTTTGTGGCCTTTTTCCGCTGGACGAACTTGGCGCCCCGGCCTTCTGGCGGGTATTTTTGGGCGCGGCTGTGCCCGCGGCGTATCTTTTGCACACGGAGGTGCCTCGCAAAGTCTTGCGCCATTCCGAGTCCGGCGGACGAAGTTGGCCAGCCCCACCCGCCAAGGTTATAGCCCACCCGTTTTTGTGGCCTTTTTCCGCTGGACGAACTTGGCGCCCCGGCCTTCGGGCGGTTATTTTTTTGCGCGGCAGTGTCCGCGGCCTAGTTTTGGCAGACGGAGGTGCCTCGCAAAGTTTCGCGCCATTCCGAGTCCGGCGGACGAAGTTGGCCAGTCCCATCCCCCAAGTCTATAGCCCACCCGTTTTTCTGGCCTTTTTCTGCTGGACGAACATGGCGCCCCGGCCTTTGAGTGGGTATATTTGGGTACGGTTGTCCCCGTGGCCTATTTTAGGCACACGGAGGCACCTCGCAAAGACTCGCGCCATTCCGAGTCCGGCGGATGAAGTTGGCCAGCCCCACCCCCCAAGGCTATAGCCCACCCGTTTTTGTGGCCTTTTTCCGCTGGACGAACTTGGCGCCCCGGCCTTCTGGCGGGTATTTTTGGGCGCGGCTGTGCCCGCGGCGTATCTTTTGCACACGGAGGTGCCTCGCAAAGTCTCGCGCCATTCCGAGTCCGGCGGACGAAGTTGGCCAGCCCCACCCGCCAAGGTTATAGCCCACCCGTTTTTGTGGCCTTTTTCCGCTGGATGAACTTGGCGCCCCGGCCTTTGGGCGGTTATTTTTGCGCGCGACTGTGCCCGCGGCCTATTTTTGGCACACGGAGGCGCCTCGCAAAGTCTCGCGCCATTCCGAGTCCGGCGGACGAAGTTGGCCAGCCCCACCCCCCAACAAGGCTCAAGCCCACCCGTTTTTGTGGCCTTTTTCCGCTGGACGAACTTGGCGCCCCGGCCTTCGGGCGGGTATTTTTAGGCGCGGCTGTGCCCGCGGCCTATTTTTGGCACACGGAGGCACCTCGCAAAGTCTCGCGCCTTTCCGAGCCCGGCGGACGAAGTTGGCCAGCCCCACCCCCCAAGGCTATAGCCCACCCGTTTTTGTGGCCTTTTTCCGCTGGACGAACTTGGCGCCCCGGCCTTCGGGCGGGTATTTTTGGGCGCGGCAGTGTCCGCGGCCTATTTTTGGCAAACGGAGTTGCTTCTCAAAGTCTCGCGCCATTCCGAGTCCGGCGGACGAAGTTGGCCTGCCTCACCCCCCAAGGCTATAGCCCACCCGTTTTTGTGGCCTTTTTCCGCTGGACGAACTTGGCGCCCCGGCCTTGGGGCGGTTATTTTTGGGCGCAGCTGTGACCGCGGCCTATTTTTGGCACACGGAGGGCCATCGTAAAGTCTCGCGCTATTCCGAGTCCGGCGGACGAAGTTGGCCAGCCCCACCCCCCAAGGCTATAGCCCACCCGTTTTTGTGGCCTTTTTCCGCGGGACGAACTCTGCGCCTCGGTCTTCAGGCGGTTATTTTTGAGCGCGGCTGTGCCCGCGGCAGATTTTTGGCAAACGGAGGCCCCACCCAAAGTCTCGCGCCATTCCGAGTCCGGCGGACGAAGTTGGCCAACCCCACCTCCCAAGGCTATAGCCCACCCGTTTTTGTGGCCTTTTTCCGCTGGACGAACTTGGCGTCCCGGCCTTCAGGGGGTTATTTTTTAGCGTGGCTGTGCCCACGGCCTATTTTTGGCATACGGAGGCGTCTCGCAAAGTCTCAGGGCATTCCGAGTCCGGCGGACGAAGTGGGCCAGCCCCACCCCCCAAGGCTATAGCCCACCCGTTTTTGTGGCCTTTTTCCGCTGGATGAACTTGGCGCCCCGGCCTTCGGGTGGTTATTTTTGGGCGTGGCTGTGTCCGCGGCCAATGTTTGGCACACAGAGCCCCCTGGCAAAGTCTCGCGCCATTCCGAGTCCGGCGGACGAAGCCGGCCAGCCCCACCCGCCAAGGCCATAGCCCACCCATTTTTGTGGCCTTTTTCCGCTAGACGAACTTGGCGCCCCGGCCTTCAGGGGGTTATTTTTGAGCGTGGCTGTGCGCACGGCCTATTTTTGGCATACGGAGGCGTCTCGCAAAGTCTCAGGGCATTCCGAGTCCGGCGGAGGAAGTGGGCCAGCCCCACCCCCCAAGGCTATAGCCCACCCGTTTTTGTGGCCTTTTTCCGCTGGACGAACTTGGCGCCCCGGCCTTCGGGCAGTTATTTTTTGCCGCGGCTGTGCCCGCGGCTGATTTTTGGCACACGGAGGCCCCTCCCAAAGTCTCGCGCCATTCCGAGTCCGGCGGACGAAGTTGGCCAGCCCCACCTCCCAAGGCTATAGCCCACCCGTTTTTGTGGCCTTTTTCCGCTGGACGAACTTGGCGCCCCGGCCTTCGGGGGGTTATTTTTGAGCGTGGCTGTGCCCACGGCCTATTTTTGGCACACGGAGGCATCTCGCAACGTCTCAGGGCATTCCGAGTCCGGCGGACGAAGTTGGCCAGCCCCACCCCCCAAGGCTATAGCCCACCCGTTTTTGTGGCCTTTTTCAGCTGGACGAACTTGGCGCCCCGGCCTTTGGGTGGTTATTTTTGGGCGTGGCTGTTCCCGCGGACTATTTTTGGCACACGGAGGCCCCTCACAAAGTCTCGGGCCATTCCGAGTCCGGCGGAGGAAGTTGGCCAGCCCCACCCCCCAAGGCTATAGCCCACCCGTTTTTGTGGCCTTTTTCCGCTGGACGAACTTGGCGCCCCGGCCTTCGGGTGGTTATTTTTGGGCGTGGCTGTGTCCACGGCCTATTTTTAGCACACGGAGGCCTCTCGCAAAGTCGCAGGCCATTCCGAGTCCGGCGGACGAAGTCGGCCAGCCCCACCCGCCCAGGCTATAGCCCACCCGTTTTTGTGGCCTTTTTCCGCTGGACGAACTTGGCGCCCCGGCCTTCGAGTGGTTATTTTTGGGCGTGGCTGTTCCCGCGGCCTATTTTTGGCACACGGAGGCCCCTCACAAAGTCTCGGGCCATTCCGAGTCCGGCGGAGGAAGTTGGCCAGCCCCACCCCCCAATGCTATAGCCCACCCGTTTTTGTGGCCTTTTTCCGCTGGACGAACTCGGCGGCCCGGCCTTCGGGTGGTTATTTTTGGGCGTGGCTGTACCCGCGGCCTATTTTTAGCACACGGAGGCCCCTCGCAAAGTCTCAGGCCATTCCGAGTCCGGCGGATAAAGTTGGCCAGCCCCACCCCCCAAGGCTATAGCCCACCCGTTTTTGTGGCCTTTTTCCGCTGGACGAACTTGGCGCCCAGGCCGTCTGGCTGTTATTTTTGGGTGCGGCTGTGCCCGCGGCCTATGTTTAGCACACGGAGGTCTCTCGCAAAGTCGCAGGCCATTCCAAGTCCGGCGGACGAAGTTGGCCAGCCCCACCCCCCAAGGCTATAGCCCAACCGTTTTTGTGGCCTTTTTCCGCTCGACGAACTTGGCGCCCCGGCCTTCGGGGGGTTATTTTTGGGCGCGGCTGTGCTCGCGGCCTATTTTTGGCACATGGAGGCCCCTCGCAAAGTCTCGCGCCATTCCGAGTCCGGCGGAATAAGTTGGCCAGCCCCACCCCCCAAGGCTATAGCCCACCCATTTTTGTCGCCTTTTTCCGCTGGACGAACTTGGCGCCCCGGCCTTCGGACGGTTATTTTTGGGCGCGGCTGTGCCTGCTGCCGATTTTTGGCACACGGAGGCCCCGCGCAAATTCTCGCGTCATTCGGAGTCCGGCGGACGAAGTTGGCCAGCCCCACCCCCCAAGGCTATAGCCCACCCGTTTTTGTGGCCTTTTTCCGCTGGACGAACTTGGCGCCCCGGCCTTCGGGCGGTTATTTTTGGGTACGGCTGTGCCCGTGGCCTATTTTTGGCACATGGAGGCCCCTCGCAAAGTCTCACGCCATTCCGAGTCCGGCGGAGGAAGTTGGCCAGCCCCACCCCCCAAGGCTATAGCCCACCCGTTTTTGTGGCCTTTTTCCGCTGGACGAACTTGGCGCCCCGGCCTTCGGGGGGTTATTTTTAAGCGTGGCTGTGCCCACGGCCTATTTTTGACACACGGAGGCATCTCGCAACGTCTCAGGGCATTCCGAGTCCGGCGGACGAAGTGGGCCAGCCCCACCCCCCAAGGCTATAGCCCACCCGTTTTTGTGGCCTTTTTCAGCTGGACGAACTTGGCGCCCCGGCCTTCGGGTGGTTATTTTTGGGCGTGGCTGTTCCCGCGGCCTATTTTTGGCACACGGAGGCCCCTCACAAAGTCTCGGGCCATTCCGAGTCCGGCGGAGGAAGTTGGCCAGCCCCACCCCCCAAGGCTATAGCCCACCCGTTTTTGTGGCCTTTTTCCGCTGGACGAACTTGGCGCCCCGGCCTTCGGGCGGTTATTTTTGGGTGCGGCTGTGCCCGTGGCCTATTTTTGGCACATGGAGGCCCCTCGCAAAGTCTCACGCCATTCCGAGTCCGGCGGGCGAAGTTGGCCAGCCCCACCTCCCAAGGCTATAGCCCACCCGTTTTTGTGGCCTTTTTCCGCTGGACGAACTTGGCGCCCCGGCCTTCGGGGGGTTATTTTTGAGCGTGGCTGTGCCCACGGCCTATTTTTGGCACACGGAGGCATCTCGCAACGTCTCAGGGCATTCCGAGTCCGGCGGACGAAGTTGGCCAGCCCCACCCCCCAAGGCTATAGCCCACCCGTTTTTGTGGCCTTTTTCAGCTGGACGAACTTGGCGCCCCGGCCTTTGGGTGGTTATTTTTGGGCGTGGCTGTTCCCGCGGACTATTTTTGGCACACGGAGGCCCCTCACAAAGTCTCGGGCCATTCCGAGTCCGGCGGAGGAAGTTGGCCAGCCCCACCCCCCAAGGCTATAGCCCACCCGTTTTTGTGGCCTTTTTCCGCTGGACGAACTTGGCGCCCCGGCCTTCGGGTGGTTATTTTTGGGCGTGGCTGTGTCCACGGCCTATTTTTAGCACACGGAGGCCTCTCGCAAAGTCGCAGGCCATTCCGAGTCCGGCGGACGAAGTCGGCCAGCCCCACCCGCCCAGGCTATAGCCCACCCGTTTTTGTGGCCTTTTTCCGCTGGACGAACTTGGCGCCCCGGCCTTCGAGTGGTTATTTTTGGGCGTGGCTGTTCCCGCGGCCTATTTTTGGCACACGGAGGCCCCTCACAAAGTCTCGGGCCATTCCGAGTCCGGCGGAGGAAGTTGGCCAGCCCCACCCCCCAATGCTATAGCCCACCCGTTTTTGTGGCCTTTTTCCGCTGGACGAACTCGGCGGCCCGGCCTTCGGGTGGTTATTTTTGGGCGTGGCTGTATCCATGCTGCCTATTTTTGGCACATGGAGCCCTCTCACAAAGTCTCAGGCCATTCCGAGTCCGGCGGACGAAGTTGGCCAGCCCCACCCCATAGGCTATAGCCCACGCGTTTTTGTGGCCTTTTTCCGCTGGACGAACTTGGCGCCCAGGCCGTCCGGCTGTTATTTTTGGGTGCGGCTGTGCCCACGGCCTATTTTTGGCACACGGAGGCCCCTCGCAAAGTCTCGCGCCATTCCAAGTACGGCGGACGAAGTTGGCCAGCCCCACCCCCCAAGGCTATAGCCCAACCGTTTTTGTGGCCTTTTTCCGCTCGACGAACTTGGCGCCCCGGCCTTCGGGGGGTTATTTTTGGGCGCGGCTGTGCTCGCGGCCTATTTTTGGCACATGGAGGCCCCTCGCAAAGTCTCGCGCCATTCCGAGTCCGGCGGAATAAGTTGGCCAGCCCCACCCCCCAAGGCTATAGCCCACCCATTTTTGTCGCCTTTTTCCGCTGGACGAACTTGGCGCCCCGGCCTTCGGACGGTTATTTTTGGGCGCGGCTGTGCCTGCTGCCGATTTTTGGCACACGGAGGCCCCGCGCAAATACTCGCGTCATTCGGAGTCCGGCGGACGAAGTTGGCCAGCCCCACCCCCCAAGGCTATAGCCCACCCGTTTTTGTGGCCATTTTCCGCTGGACGAACTCTGCGCCCCGGTCTTCAGGCGGTTATTTTTGGGCGCGGCTGTGCCCGCGGTTGATTTTTGGCAAACGGAGGCCCCTCCCAAAGTCTCGCGCCATTCCGAGTCCGGCGGACGAAGTTGGCCAGCCCCACCCCCCAAGGCTATAGCCCAACCGTTTTTGTGGCCTTTTTCCGCTCGACGAACTTGGCGCCCCGGCCATCGGGTGGTTATTTTTGGGCGCGGCTGTGCCCCCGGCTTATTTTTGGCACATGGAGGCCCCTCGTAATGTCTCGCGCTATTCCGAGTCCGGCGGACGAAGTTGGCCAGCCCCACCCCCCAAGGCCATAGCCCACCCGTTTTTGTGGCCTTTTTCCGCTGGACGAACATGGCGCCCCGGCCTTCGGGCGGTTATTTTTTAGCGTGGCTGTGCCCGCGGCCTATTTTTGGCACACGGAGGTCCATCACAAAGTCTCTGGCCATTCCGAGTCCGGCGGACGAAGTTGGCCAGCCCCACCCCCCAATGCTATAGCCCACCCGTTTTTGTGGCCTTTTTCCGCTGGACGAACTCGGCGGCCCGGCCTTCGGGTGGTTATTTTTGGGCGTGGCTGTACCCGCGGCCTATTTTTGGCACACGGAGGCCCCTCGCAAAGTCTCAAGCCATTCCGAGTCCGGCGGATAAAGTTGGCCAGCCCCACCCCCCAAGGCTATAGCCCACCCGTTTTTGTGGCCTTTTTCCGCTGGACGAACTTGGCGCCCCGGCCTTCGGGCGGTTATTTTTCGGCGCGGCTGTGCCCGCGGGCTATTTTTGGCACACGGAGGCCCCTCGCAAAATCTCGCGCCATTCCGAGTCCGGCGGACGAAGTTGGCCAGCCCCATCCCCCAAGGCTATAGCCCACCCGTTTTTGTGGCCTTTTTCCGCTGGACGAACTTGGCGCCCAGGCCGTCTGGCTGTTATTTTTGGGTGCGGCTGTGCCCGCGGCCTATGTTTGGCACACGGAGGCCTCTCGCAAAGTCGTAGGCCATTCCAAGTCCGGCGGACGAAGTTGGCCAGCCCCACCCCCCAAGGCTATAGCCCAACCGTTTTTGTGGCCTTTTTCCGCTCGACGAACTTGGCGCCCCGGCCTTCGGGGGGTTATTTTTGGGCGCGGCTGTGCTCGCGGCCTATTTTTGGCACACGGAGGCCCCTCGCAAAGTCTCGCGCCATTCCGAGTCCGGCGGAATAAGTTGGCCAGCCCCACCCCCCAAGGCTATAGCCCACCCATTTTTGTCGCCTTTTTCCGCTGGACGAACTTGGCGCCACGGCCTTCGGACGGTTATTTTTGGGCGCGGCTGTGCCTGCTGCCGATTTTTGGCACACGGAGGCCCCGCGCAAATTCTCGCGTCATTCGGAGTCCGGCGGACGAAGTTGGCCAGCCCCACCCCCCAAGGCTATAGCCCACCCGTTTTTGTGGCCATTTTCCGCTGGACGAACTCTGCGCCCCGGCCTTCGGACGGTTATTTTTGGGCGCGGCTGTGCCCGCGGCCGATTTTTGGCAAACGGAGGCCCCTCCCAAAGTCTCGAGCCATTCCAAGTCCGGCGGACGAAGTTGGCCAGCCCCACCCCCCAAGGCTATAGCCCAACCGTTTTTGTGGCCTTTTTCCGCTGGACGAACTTCGCGCCCCGGCCATCGGGTGGTTATTTTTGGGCGCGGCTGTGCCCCCGGCCTATTTTTGGCACACGGAGGCCCCTCGTAATGTCTCGCACTATTCCGAGTCCGGCGGACGAAGTTGGCCAGCCCTACCCCCCAAGGCTATAGCCCAACCGTTTTTGTGGCCTTTTTCCGCTGGACGAACTTGGCGCCCCGGCCATCAGGTGGCTATTTTTGGGCGCGGCTGTGCCCCCGGCCTATTTTTGGCACACGGAGGCCCCTCGTAACGTCTCGCGCCATTCCGAGTTCGACGGATGAAGTGGGCCAGCCCCACCCCCCAAGGCTATAGCCCACCCCTTTTTGTGGCCTTTTTCCGCTGGAAGAACTTGGCGCCCCGGCCTTCGGGTAGTTATTTTTGGGCGCGGCTGTGCCCAAGGGCCTATTTTTGGCACACGGAGACCCCTGGCAAAGTCTCGCGCCATTCTGAGTCCGGCGGACGAAGTCGGCCAGCCCCACCCGCCCAGGCGATAGCCCCCCCGGTTTTGTGGCCGTTTTACACTGGACGAACTTGGCGCCCCGGCCTTCGGGGGGGTATTTTTGGGTGCGGCTGTGCCCGTGGCCTATTTTTGGCACATGGAGGCCCCTCGCAAAGTCTCACGCCATTCCGAGTCCGGCGTACGAATTTGGCCAGCCCCACCCGCCAAGGCTATAGCCCACCCATTTTTGTGGCCTTTTTCCGCTGGACGAACTTGGCGCCCCGGCCTTCGGGGGGTTATTTTTGAGCGTGGCTGTGCCCACGACCTAGTTTTGGCACACGGAGGCGTCTCACAAAGTCTCAGGGCATTCCGAGTCCGGCGGACGAAGTTGGCCAGCCCCACCCCCCAAGGCTATAGCCCACCCGTTTTTGTGGCCTTTTTCCGTTGGACGAACTTGGCGCCTCGGCCTTCGGGCAGTTATTCTTGGGTGCGGCTATGCCCGTGGCCTATTTTAGGCACACGTAGGCCCTTTGCAAAGTCGCGCGCCATTCCGAGCCCGGCGGACGAAGTTGGCCAGCCCCACCCCCCAATGCTATAGCTCACCTGTTTTTGTGGCCTTTTTCCGCTGGACGAACACGGCGCCCCGGCCTTCGGGTGGTTATTTTTGGGCGTGGCTGTGCCCGTGGCCTATTTTTGGCACACGGAGGCCCCTCGCAAAGTCTCAGGCCATTCCGAGTCCGGCGGATCAAGTTGGCCAGCCCCACCCCCGAAGGATATAGCCCACCCGTTTTTGTGGCCTTTTTCCGCTGGACGAACTTGGCGCCCCGGCCTTCGGGTGGTTATTTTTGGGTGTGGCTGTGCCCGCGGCCTATTTTTGGCATACGGAGGTGTCTCGCAAAGTCTCAGGGCATTCCGAGTCCGGCGGACGAAGTTGGCCAGCCCCACCACCCAAGGCTATACCCCACCCGTTTTTGTGGCCTTTTTCCGCTGGACGAACTTTGCGCCCCGGCCTTCGGGTGGTTATTTTTGGGTGTGGCTGTTCCCGCGGCCTATTTTTGGCACACGGAGGCCCCTCACAAAGTCTCGGGCCATTCCGAGTCCGGCGGAGGAAATTGGCCAGCCCCACCCCCCAAGGCTATAGCCCACCCGTTTTTGTGGCCTTTTTCCGCTGGACGAACTTGGCGCCCCGGCCTTCGGGCAGTTATTTTTGGGTGCGGCTGTGCCCGCGGCCCCTGTTTGGCACACGGAGGCCTCTCGCAAAGTCGTAGGCCATTCCAAGTCCGGCGGACGAAGTTGGCCAGCCCCACCCCCCAAGGCTATAGCCCAACCGTTTTTGTGGCCTTTTTCCGCTCGACGAACTTGGCGCCCCGGCCTTCGGGGGGTTATTTTTGGGCGCGGCTGTGCTCGCGGCCTATTTTTGGCACACGGAGGCCCCTCGCAAAGTCTCGCGCCATTCCGAGTCCGGCGGAATAAGTTGGCCAGCCCCACCCCCCAAGGCTATAGCCCACCCATTTTTGTCGCCTTTTTCCGCTGGACGAACTTGGCGCCACGGCCTTCGGACGGTTATTTTTGGGCGCGGCTGTGCCTGCTGCCGATTTTTGGCACACGGAGGCCCCGCGCAAATTCTCGCGTCATTCGGAGTCCGGCGGACGAAGTTGGCCAGCCCCACCCCCCAAGGCTATAGCCCACCCGTTTTTGTGGCCATTTTCCGCTGGACGAACTCTGCGCCCCGGCCTTCGGACGGTTATTTTTGGGCGCGGCTGTGCCCGCGGCCGATTTTTGGCAAACGGAGGCCCCTCCCAAAGTCTCGAGCCATTCCAAGTCCGGCGGACGAAGTTGGCCAGCCCCACCCCCCAAGGCTATAGCCCAACCGTTTTTGTGGCCTTTTTCCGCTGGACGAACTTCGCGCCCCGGCCATCGGGTGGTTATTTTTGGGCGCGGCTGTGCCCCCGGCCTATTTTTGGCACACGGAGGCCCCTCGTAATGTCTCGCACTATTCCGAGTCCGGCGGACGAAGTTGGCCAGCCCTACCCCCCAAGGCTATAGCCCAACCGTTTTTGTGGCCTTTTTCCGCTGGACGAACTTGGCGCCCCGGCCATCAGGTGGCTATTTTTGGGCGCGGCTGTGCCCCCGGCCTATTTTTGGCACACGGAGGCCCCTCGTAACGTCTCGCGCCATTCCGAGTTCGACGGATGAAGTGGGCCAGCCCCACCCCCCAAGGCTATAGCCCACCCATTTTTGTGGCCTTTTTCCGCTGGAAGAACTTGGCGCCCCGGCCTTCGGGTAGTTATTTTTGGGCGCGGCTGTGCCCGCGGCCTATTTTTGGCACACGGAGACCCCTGGCAAAGTCTCGCGCCATTCTGAGTCCGGCGGACGAAGTCGGCCAGCCCCACCCGCCCAGGCTATAGCCCACCCGTTTTTGTGGCCTTTTTCCACTGGACGAACTTGGCGCCCCGGCCTTCGGGCGGTTATTTTTGGGTGCGGCTGTGCCCGTGGCCTATTTTTGGCACATGGAGGCCCCTCGCAAAGTCTCACGCCATTCCGAGTCCGGCGTACGAATTTGGCCAGCCCCACCCGCCAAGGCTATAGCCCACCCATTTTTGTGGCCTTTTTCCGCTGGACGAACTTGGCGCCCCGGCCTTCGGGGGGTTATTTTTGAGCGTGGCTGTGCCCACGACCTAGTTTTGGCACACGGAGGCGTCTCACAAAGTCTCAGGGCATTCCGAGTCCGGCGGACGAAGTTGGCCAGCCCCACCCCCCAAGGCTATAGCCCACCCGTTTTTGTGGCCTTTTTCCGTTGGACGAACTTGGCGCCTCGGCCTTCGGGCAGTTATTCTTGGGTGCGGCTATGCCCGTGGCCTATTTTAGGCACACGTAGGCCCTTTGCAAAGTCGCGCGCCATTCCGAGCCCGGCGGACGAAGTTGGCCAGCCCCACCCCCCAATGCTATAGCTCACCTGTTTTTGTGGCCTTTTTCCGCTGGACGAACACGGCGCCCCGGCCTTCGGGTGGTTATTTTTGGGCGTGGCTGTGCCCGTGGCCTATTTTTGGCACACGGAGGCCCCTCGCAAAGTCTCAGGCCATTCCGAGTCCGGCGGATCAAGTTGGCCAGCCCCACCCCCGAAGGATATAGCCCACCCGTTTTTGTGGCCTTTTTCCGCTGGACGAACTTGGCGCCCCGGCCTTCGGGTGGTTATTTTTGGGTGTGGCTGTGCCCGCGGCCTATTTTTGGCATACGGAGGTGTCTCGCAAAGTCTCAGGGCATTCCGAGTCCGGCGGAGGAAGTTGGCCAGCCCCACCACCCAAGGCTATACCCCACCCGTTTTTGTGGCCTTTTTCCGCTGGACGAACTTTGCGCCCCGGCCTTCGGGTGGTTATTTTTGGGTGTGGCTGTTCCCGCGGCCTATTTTTGGCACACGGAGGCCCCTCACAAAGTCTCGGGCCATTCCGAGTCCGGCGGAGGAAATTGGCCAGCCCCACCCCCCAAGGCTATAGCCCACCCGTTTTTGTGGCCTTTTTCCGCTGGACGAACTTGGCGCCCCGGCCTTCGGGCAGTTATTTTTGGGCGTGGCTGTGTCCACGGCCTATTTTTAGCAAACGGAGGCCTCTCGCAAAGTCGCAGGCCATTCCGAGTCCGGCGGACGAAGTTGGCAAGCCCCATCCCCCAAGACTATAGCCCAACCGTTTTTGTGGCCTTTTTCCGCTGGACGAACTTGGCGCCCCGGCCATCAGGTGGTTATTTTTGGGCGTGGCTGTGCCCCCGGCCTATTTTTGGCACACGGAGGCCCCTCGCAAAGTCTCGCGCCATTCCGAGTCCGACGGACGAAGTGGGCGAGCCCCACCCCCCAAGGCTATAGCCCACCCATTTTTGTGGCCTTTTTCCGCTGGACGAACTTGGTGCCCCGGCCTTCGGGCAGTTATTTTTGGGCGTGGCTGTGTCCGCGGCCTGTGTTTGGCACACAGAGCCCCCTGGCAAAGTCTCGCGCCATTCCGAGTCCGGCGGACGAAGTCGGCCAGCCCCACCCGCCCAGGCTATAGCCCACCCGTTTTTGTGGCCTTTTTCCGCTGGACGAACTTGGCGCCCCGGCCTTCGGGCGGTTATTTTTGTGTGTGGCTGTGCCCGCGGCCTATTTTTGGCATACGGAGGTGTCTCGCAAAGTCTCAGGGCATTCCGAGTCCGGCGGACGAAGTTGGCCAGCCCCACCACCCAAGGCTATAGCCCACCCGTTTTTGTGGCCTTTTTCCGCTGGACGAACTTTGCGCCCCGGCCTTCGGGTGGTTATTTTTGGGTGTGGCTGTTCACGCGGCCTATTTTTGGCACACGGAGGCCCCTCACAAAGTCTCGGGCCATTCCGAGTCCGGCGGAGGAAATTGGCCAGCCCCACCCCCCAAGGCTATAGCCCACCCGTTTTTGTGGCCTTTTTCCGCTGGACGAACTTGGCGCCCCGGCCTTCGGGCAGTTATTTTTGGGCGTGGCTGTGTCCACGGCCTATTTTTAGCAAACGGAGGCCTCTCGTAAAGTCGCAGGCCATTCCGAGTCCGGCGGACGAAGTTGGCAAGCCCCATCCCCCAAGACTATAGCCCAACCGTTTTTGTGGCCTTTTTCCGCTGGACGAACTTGGCGCCCCGGCCATCAGGTGGTTATTTTTGGGCGTGGCTGTGCCCCCGGCCTATTTTTGGCACACGGAGGCGCCTCGCAAAGTCTCGCGCCATTCCGAGTCCGGCGGACGAAGTGGGCCAGCCCCACCCCCAAGGCTATAGCCCACCCATTTTTGTGGCCTTCTTCCGCTGGACGAAGTTGGTGCACCGGCCTTCGGGCGGGTATTTTTGAGCGTGGGTGTGGTCGCAGCCTATTTTTGGTACACGGAGGGGCCTCACAAAGTCTCGCGCCATTCTGAGTCCGGCGGACGAAGTTGGCCAGCCCCACCCCCCAAGGCTATAGCCCACCCGTTTTTGTGCCCTTTTTCCGCTGGACGAACTTGGCGCCCCGGCCTTCGGGCGGGTATTTTTGGGCGCGGCTGAGCCCGCGGCCTATTTTTGGCACACGGAGGTGCCTCGCAAAGTCTCGCGCCATTCCGAGTCCGGCGGACGAAGTTGGCCAGCCCCACCCCCCAAGGCTATAGCCCACCCGTTTTTGTGGCCTTTTTCCGCTGGACGAACTTGGCGCCCCGGCCTTCGGGCGGGTATTTTTGGGCGCGGCTGAGCCCGCGGCCTATTTTTGGCACACGGAGGTGCCTCGCAAAGTCTCGCGCCATTCCGAGTCCGGCGGACGAAGTTGGCCAGCCCCACCCCCAAGGCTATAGCCCACCCATTTTTGTGGCCTTCTTCCGCTGGACGAACTTGGCGCACCGGCCTTCGGTCGGGTATTTTTGGGCGCGGCTGTGGCCGCGGCCTATTTTTGGCACACGGAGGCGCCTCGCAAAGTCTCGCGCCATTTCGAGTCCGGCGGACGAAGTTGGCCAGCCCCACCCCCCAAGGCTATAGCCCGCCCGTTTTTGTGGCCTTTTTCCGCTGGACGAACTTGGCGCCCCTGCCTTCGGGCGGGTATTTTTGGGCGCGGCTGAGTCCGTGGCCTATTTTTAGCACACGGAGGCGCCTCGCAAAGTCTCGCGCCATTCCGAGTCCGGCGGACGAAGTTGGCCAGCCCCACCCCCAAGGCTATAGCCCACCCATTTTTGTGGCCTTCTTCCGCTGGACGAACTTGGCGCACCGGCCTTCGGTCGGGTATTTTTGGGCGCGGCTGTGGCCGCGGCCTAGTTTTGGCACATGGAGGCGCCACGCAAAGTCTCGCGCCATTCCGAGTCCTGCGGACGAAGTTGGCCAGCCCCACCCCCAAGGCTATAGCCCACCCATTTTTGTGGCCTTCTTCCGCTGGACGAACTTGGCGCACCGGCCTTCGGTCGGGTATTTTTGGGCGCGGCTGTGGCCGCGGCCTATTTTTGGCACGCGGAGGTGCCTTGCAAAGTCTCACGCCATTTCGAGTCCGGCGGACGAAGTTGGCCAGCCCCACCCCCCAAGGCTATAGCCCGCCCGTTTTTGTGGCCTTTTTCCGCTGGACGAACTTGGCGCCCCTGCCTTCGGGCGGGTATTTTTGGGCGCGGCTGAGTCCGTGGCCTATTTTTGGTACACAGAGGTGCCTCGCAAAGTCTCGCGCCATTCCGAGTCCGGCGGACGAAGTAGGCCAGCCCCACCCCCAAGGCTATAGCCCACCCATTTTTGTGGCCTTCTTCCGCTGGACGAACTTGGCGCACCGGCCTTCGGGCGGGTATTTTTGAGAGTGGGTGTGGCCGCGGCCTATTTTTGGCACACGGAGGGGCCTCGCAAAGTCTCGCGCCATTCTGAGTCCGGCGGACGAAGTCGGCCAGCCGCACCCCCCAAGGCTATAGCCCACCCGTTTTTGTGGCCTTTTTCCGCTGCACGAACTTGGCGCCCCGGCCTTCGGGCGGGTATTTTTAGACGCGGCCGTGCCCGCGGCCTATTTTTGGCACATGGAGGCGCCTCGCAAATTCTCGCTCCATTCCGAGTCCGGCGGACGAAGTTGGCCAGCCCCACCCCCCAAGGCTATAGCCCACCCGTTTTTGGGGCCTTTTTCCGCTGGACGAAGTTGGTGCCCCGCCCTTCGGGCGGGTATTTTTGGGCGCGGCTGTGCCCGCGGCCTATTTTTGACACACGGAGGTGCCTCGTAAAGTCTCGCGCCATTCCGAGTCCCGCGGACGAAGTTGGCCAGCACCACCCCCCAAGGCTATAGCCCACCCGTTTTTGTGGCCTTTTTCCGCTGGACGAACTTGGCGCCCCGGCCTTCGGGCAGGTATCTTTGGACGCAGCTGTGCCCGCGGCCTATTTTTGGCAAAAGGAGATGCCTCACAAAGTCTCGCGCCATTCCGAATCCGGCGGACGAAGTGGGCCAGCCCCACCCCCCAAGGCTATAGCCCACCCGTTTTTTGGCCATTTTTCCGCTGGGGGGTTCTGGCACCACGACCTTCGGGCGCTTATTTTTGGCACCCCGAGGCCCCTCGCAAAGTCTTGCCCCATTCCGAGTCCGGCGGACGAACTTCGCCCGTGCCCCCCACCAATGCTATAGCCCACCCGTTTTTTGGCCATTTTTCCGGTGGGGGGTTTTGGCACCACGACCTTCGGGCGCTTATTTTTGTGCGCGGCTTTGTCCGCGGCTTATTTATGGTACCCCGAGGCCCCTCGTAAAGTCTCGCCCCATTCTGAGTCCGGCGGATGAACGTTACCCGCGCCCCACACCAAGGCTATAGCCCACCCGTTTTTTGGCAATTTTTCCGCTGGGGGGTTTTGGCCCCACGACCTTCGGGCACTTATTTTAGGGCGCAGCTTTGCCCGCAGCTTATTTTTGGCCCCCCGAGGCCCCTTGCAAAGTCTTGCCCCATTCCGAGTCCGGCAGACGAACTTTGCCCGCGCCCCCCACCAAGGCTATAGCCCACCCATATTTTGGCCATTTTTCCGCTGGGGGGTTTTGGCACCGTGATCTTCGGGCGCTTATTTTTGGGCACGGCTTTGCCCGCGACTTATTTTTGGCACCCCGAGGCCCCTCGCAAAGTCTCGCCCCATTCCGAGTCCGGCGGACGAACTTCGCCAGCGCCCCCCACCAAGGCTATAGCCCACCCGTTTTTTTGCCATTTTTCCGCTGGGGGGTTTTGGCACCACGACCTTCGGGCGCTTATTTTTGGGCGCGGCTTTGCCTGCGGCTTATTTTTGGCACCCCGAGGCCCCTCGCAAAGTCTCACCCCATTCCTAGTCCGGCGGACGAACTTCGCCCGCGCCCCCCACCAAGGGTATAGCCCACCCGTTTTTTGGCCATTTGTCCGCTGGGGGGTTTTGGCACCACGACCTTCGGGCGCTTATTTTTGGGCGCGGCTTTGCCCGCGGCTTATCTTTGGCACCCCGAGGCCCCTCGTAAAGGCTCGCCCCATTCCGATTCCGGCGGACGAACTTCGCCCGCGCCCCCCACCAAGGCTATAGCCCAGCCGTTTTTTGGCCATTTTTCCGCTGGGGGGTTTTGGCACCACGACCTTCGGGCGCTTAATTTTGGGCACGGCTTTGCCCGCGGCTTATTTTTGGCACCCCGAGGCCCCTCGCAAAGTCTCGCCCCATTCCGAGTCCGGCGGACGAACTTCGCCCGCGCCCCCCACCAAGGCTATAGCACACCCGTTTTTTGGCCATTTTTCCGCTGGGGGGTTTTGGCACCACGACGTTCGGGGACTTATTTTTGGGTGCAGCTTTGCCCGCGGCTTATTTTTGGTACCCCGAGGCCCCTCGCAAAGTCTCGCCCCATTCCGAGTCCGGCGGACGAACTTCGCCCGCACCCCCCACCAAGGGTATTTTTGAGAGTGGGTGTGGCCGCGGCCTATTTTTGGCACACGGAGGGGCCTCGCAAAGTCTCGCGCCATTCTGAGTCCGGCGGACGAAGTCGGCCAGCCGCACCCCCCAAGGCTATAGCCCACCCGTTTTTGTGGCCTTTTTCTGCTGGACGAACTTGGCCCCCCGGCCTTCGGGTGGGTATTTTTTGGTGCGGCTGTGCCCGCGGCCTATTTTTGGCACACGGAGGCACCTCGAAGAGTCTCGCGCCATTCCGAGTCCGCCGGACGAAGTTGGCCAGCCCCACCCCCAAAGGCTATAGCCCACACGTTTTTGTGGCCTTTTTCCGCTGGACGAACTTGGCGCCCCGGCCTTTGGGCGGCTATTTTTGGGCGCGGCTGTGCCCGCGGCATATTTTTGGGACACGGAGGTGCCTCGTAGTGTCTCGCACCATTCCGATTCCGGCGGACGAAGTTGGCGAGCCCCACCCCCCAAGGCTATAACCCACCCGTTTTTGTGGCCTTTTTCCGCTGGACGAACTTGGCGCCCCGGCCTTCAGGCGGGTATTTTTTGGCGCGGCTGTGCCCGCGGCCTTTTTTTTGGGACACGGAGGTGCCTCGCAAAGTCTCGCGCCATTCCTAGTCCGGCGGACGAAGTGGGCCAGCCCCACCCCCCAAGGCTATAGCCCACCCGTTTTTGTGGCCTTTTTCCGCTGGACGAACTTGGCGCCCCGGCCTTCGGGCGGGTATTTTTGGGCGCGGCTGCTCCCGCGGCCTTTTTTTTGGGACACGGAGGCGCCTCGCAAAGTCTCGCGCCATTCCGAGTCCGGCGGACGAAGTGGGCCAGCCCCACCCCCCAAGGCTATAGCCCACCCGTTTTTGTGGCCTTTTTCCGCTGGACGAACTTGGCGCCCCGGCCTTCGGGCGGGTATTTTTGGGCGCGGCTGAGTCCGTGGCCTATTTTTGGTACACGGAGGTGCCTCGCAAAGTCTCGCGCCATTCCGAGTCCGGCGGACGAAGTAGGCCAGCCCCACCCCCAAGGCTATAGCCCACCCATTTTTGTGGCCTTCTTCCGCTGGACGAACTTGGCGCACCGGCCTTCGGGCGGGTATTTTTGAGAGTGGGTGTGGCCGCGGCCTATTTTTGGCACACGGAGGGGCCTCGCAAAGTCTCGCGCCATTCTGAGTCCGGCGGACGAAGTCGGCCAGCCGCACCCCCCAAGGCTATAGCCCACCCGTTTTTGTGGCCTTTTTCCGCTGCACGAACTTGGCGCCCCGGCCTTCGGGCGGGTATTTTTAGACGCGGCCGTGCCCGCGGCCTATTTTTGGCACATGGAGGCGCCTCGCAAATTCTCGCTCCATTCCGAGTCCGGCGGACGAAGTTGGCCAGCCCCACCCCCCAAGGCTATAGCCCACCCGTTTTTGGGGCCTTTTTCCGCTGGACGAAGTTGGTGCCCCGCCCTTCGGGCGGGTATTTTTGGGTGCGGCTGTGCCCGCGGCCTATTTTTGACACACGGAGGTGCCTCGTAAAGTCTCGCGCCATTCCGAGTCCCGCGGACGAAGTTGGCCAGCACCACCCCCCAAGGCTATAGCCCACCCGTTTTTGTGGCCTTTTTCCGCTGGACGAACTTGGCGCCCCGGCCTTCGGGCAGGTATCTTTGGACGCAGCTGTGCCCGCGGCCTATTTTTGGCAAAAGGAGATGCCTCACAAAGCCTCGCGCCATTCCGAATCCGGCGGACGAAGTGGGCCAGCCCCACCCCCCAAGGCTATAGCCCACCCGTTTTTTGGCCATTTTTCCGCTGGGGGGTTCTGGCACCACGACCTTCGGGCGCTTATTTTTGGCACCCCGAGGCCCCTCGCAAAGTCTTGCCCCATTCCGAGTCCGGCGGACGAACTTCGCCCGTGCCCCCCACCAATGCTATAGCCCACCCGTTTTTTGGCCATTTTTCCGGTGGGGGGTTTTGGCACCACGACCTTCGGGCGCTTATTTTTGTGCGCGGCTTTGTCCGCGGCTTATTTATGGTACCCCGAGGCCCCTCGTAAAGTCTCGCCCCATTCTGAGTCCGGCGGATGAACGTTACCCGCGCCCCACACCAAGGCTATAGCCCACCCGTTTTTTGGCAATTTTTCCGCTGGGGGGTTTTGGCCCCACGACCTTCGGGCACTTATTTTAGGGCGCAGCTTTGCCCGCAGCTTATTTTTGGCCCCCCGAGGCCCCTTGCAAAGTCTTGCCCCATTCCGAGTCCGGCAGACGAACTTTGCCCGCGCCCCCCACCAAGGCTATAGCCCACCCATATTTTGGCCATTTTTCCGCTGGGGGGTTTTGGCACCGTGATCTTCGGGCGCTTATTTTTGGGCGCGGCTTTGCCCGCGACTTATTTTTGGCACCCCGAGGCCCCTCACAAAGTCTCGCCCCATTCCGAGTCCGGCGGACGAACTTCGCCAGCGCCCCCCACCAAGGCTATAGCCCACCCGTTTTTTTGCCATTTTTCCGCTGGGGGGTTTTGGCACCACGACCTTCGGGCGCTTATTTTTGGGCGCGGCTTTGCCTGCGGCTTATTTTTGGCACCCCGAGGCCCCTCGCAAAGTCTCACCCCATTCCTAGTCCGGCGGACGAACCGCCAGCGCCCCCACCAAGGGTATAGCCCACCCGTTTTTGGCCATTTGTCCGCTGGGGTTTTGGCACCACGACCTTGGGCGCTTATTTTTGGGCGCGGCTTTGCCCGCGGCTTATCTTTGGCACCCCGAGGCCCCTCGTAAAGGCTCGCCCCATTCCGATTCCGGCGGACGAACTTCGCCCGCGCCCCCCACCAAGGCTATAGCCCACCCGTTTTTTGGCCATTTTTCCGCTGGGGGGTTTTGGCACCACGACGTTCGGGGACTTATTTTTGGGCACGGCTATGCCCGCGGCTTATTATTGGCACCCCGAGGCCCCTCGCAAAGTCTCGCCCCATTCCGAGTCCGGCGGACGAACTTCGCCCGCGCCCCCCACCAAGGCTATAGCACACCCGTTTTTTGGCCATTTTTCCGCTGGGGGGTTTTGGCACCACGACGTTCGGGGACTTATTTTTGGGTGCAGCTTTGCCCGCGGCTTATTTTTGGTACCCCGAGGCCCCTCGCAAAGTCTCGCCCCATTCCGAGTCCGGCGGACGAACTTCGCCCGCACCCCCCACCAAGGGTATTTTTGAGAGTGGGTGTGGCCGCGGCCTATTTTTGGCACACGGAGGGGCCTCGCAAAGTCTCGCGCCATTCTGAGTCCGGCGGACGAAGTCGGCCAGCCGCACCCCCCAAGGCTATAGCCCACCCGTTTTTGTGGCCTTTTTCTGCTGGACGAACTTGGCCCCCCGGCCTTCGGGTGGGTATTTTTTGGTGCGGCTGTGCCCGCGGCCTATTTTTGGCACACGGAGGCACCTCGAAGAGTCTCGCGCCATTCCGAGTCCGCCGGACGAAGTTGGCCAGCCCCACCCCCAAAGGCTATAGCCCACACGTTTTTGTGGCCTTTTTCCGCTGGACGAACTTGGCGCCCCGGCCTTTGGGCGGCTATTTTTGGGCGCGGCTGTGCCCGCGGCATATTTTTGGGACACGGAGGCGCCTCGTAGTGTCTCGCACCATTCCGATTCCGGCGGACGAAGTTGGCGAGCCCCACCCCCCAAGGCTATAACCCACCCGTTTTTGTGGCCTTTTTCCGCTGGACGAACTTGGCGCCCCGGCCTTCAGGCGGGTATTTTTTGGCGCGGCTGTGCCCGCGGCCTTTTTTTTGGGACACGGAGGTGCCTCGCAAAGTCTCGCGCCATTCCTAGTCCGGCGGACGAAGTGGGCCAGCCCCACCCCCCAAGGCTATAGCCCACCCGTTTTTGTGGCCTTTTTCCGCTGGACGAACTTGGCGCCCCGGCCTTCGGGCGGGTATTTTTGGGCGCGGCTGCTCCCGCGGCCTTTTTTTTGGGACACGGAGGCACCTCGCAAAGTCTCGCGCCATTCCGAGTCCGGCGGACGAAGTGGGCCAGCCCCACCCCCCAAGGCTATAGCCCACCCGTTTTTGTGGCCTTTTTCCGCTGGACGAACTTGGCGCCCCGGCCTTCGGGCGGGTATTTTTGGGCGCGGCTGCTCCCGCGGCCTTTTTTTTGGGACACGGAGGCGCCTCGGAAAGTCTCGCGCCATTCCTAGTCCGGCGGACGAAGTTGGCCAGTCCCACCCCCCAAGGCTATAGGCCACCCGTTTTTGTGGCCTTTTTCCGCTGGACGAACTTGGCGCCCCGGCCTTCGGGCCGGTATTTTTGGGCGCGACTGTGCCCGCCGCCTATTTTTGGCACACGGAGGCCCCTCGCAAAGTCACACGCCATTCCGCGTCGGGCAGACGAAGTGGGCCAGCCCCACCCCCCAAGCCTATAGCCCACCCGTTTTTGTGGCCTTTTTCCGCTGGACGAACTTGGCGCCCCGGCCTTCGGGTCGGTATTTTTGGACACGGCTGTGCCCGCGGCCTAGTTTTGGCACACGGAGACGCCTCGCAAAGTCTCGCACCATTCTGAGTCCGGCGGACGAAGTTGGCAAGCCCCACCCCCCAAGGCTATAGCCCACCCGTTTTTGTGGCCTTTTTCCACTGGACGAACTTGGCGCCCCGGCCTTCGGGCTGGTATTTTTGGGCGCGGATGCTACCGCGGCCTTTTTTTTGGGACACGGAGGTGCCTCGCAAAGTCTCACGCCATTCCGAGTCCGGCGGACGAAGTTGGCCAGCCCCACCCCCCAAGGCTATAGCCCACCCGTTTTTGTGGCCTTTTTCCGCTGGAGGAAGTTGGCGCCCCGGCCTTCGGGTGGGTATTTTTGTGTGCGGCTGTGTCCGCGGCCTATTTTTGGTACACGGAGGTGCCTCGCAAAGTCTCGCGCCATTCCGAGTCTGGCGGACGAATTGGGCCAGCCCCACCCCCCAAGGCTATAGCCCATCCGTTTTTGTGGCCTTTTTCCGCTGGACGAACTTGGCGCCCCGGCCATCGGGTCGGTATTTTTGGGCGTGGCTGTGCCCGCGGCCTATTTTTGGCACAGGGAGGCGCTTCGCAAAGTGTCGTGCCATTCTGAGTCCGGCGGACAAAGTTGGCAAGCCCCACCCCCCAAGGCTATAGCCCACCCGTTTTTGTGGCCTTTTTCCGCTGCACGAACTTGGCGCCCCGGCCTTGGGGCGGGAATTTTTGGGCGCGGCTGCTACCACGGCCTTTTTTTTGGGACACGGAGGCGCCTCGTAAAGTCTCGCACCATTCCGAGTCCGGCGGACGAAGTTGGCCAGCCCCACCCCCCGAGGCTATAGCCCACCCGTTTTTCTGGCCTTTTTCCGCTGGACGAACTTGGCGCCCCGGCGTTCGGGTGGGTATTTTTGGGCGCGGCTGTGCCCGCGGCCTATTTTTGGCACACGGAGGTGCCTCGCAAAGTGTCGCGCCATTCTGAGTCCGGCGGACGAAGTTGGCAAGCCCCACCCCCCAAGGCTATAGCCCACCCGTTTTTGTGACCTTTTTCCGCTGGACGAACTTGGCGCCCCGGCCTTCGGGCGGGTATTTTTGGGTGCGGCTGCTACCACGGCCTTTTTTTTGGGACACGGAGGCGCCTCGCAAAGTCTCACGCCATTCCGAGTCCGGCGGACGAAGTTGGCCAGCCCCACCCGCCAAGGCTATAGCCCACCCGTTTTTGTGGCCTTTTCCCACTGGACGAACTTGGCGCCCCGGCCTTCGGGCGGGTATTTTTGGGCGCGGCTGCTACCGCGGCCTTTTTTTTGGGACACGGAGGTGCCTCGCAAAGTCCCGCGCCATTCCGAGTCCGGCGGACGAAGTTGGCCAGCCCCACCCCCCAAGGCTATAGCCTACCCGTTTTTGTGGCCTTTTTCCGCTGGACGAACTTGGCGCCCCGGCCTTCGGGCGGGTATTTTTGGGCGCGGCTGTGCTCCCAGCCTATTTTTGGCACACGGAGGCCCCTCGCAAAGTCACACGCCATTCCGAGTCCGGCAGACGAAGTTGGCCAGCCCCACCCCCCGAGGCTATAGCCCACCCGTTTTTCTGGCCTTTTTCCGCTGGACGAACTTGGCGCCCCGGCGTTCGGGTGGGTATTTTTGGGCGCGGCTGTGCCCGCGGCCTATTTTTGGCACACGGAGGCGCCTCGCAATGTGTCGCGCCATTCTGAGTCCGGCGGACGAAATTGGCAAGCCCCACCCCCCAAGGCTATAGCCCACCCGTTTTTGTGGCCTTTTTCCGCTGGACGAACTTGGCGCCCCGGCCTTCGGGCGGGTATTTTTGGGCGCGGCTGCTACCACGGCCTTTTTTTTGGGACACGGAGACGCCTCGCAAAGTCTCGCGCCATTCCGAGTCCGGCGGACGAAGTTGGCCAGCCCCACCCCCCAAGGCTAAAGCCCACCCGTTTTTGTGGCCTTTTCCCGCTGGACGAACTTGGCGCCCCGGCCTTCGGGTGGGTATTTTTGGGCGTGGCTGTGCCCGCGGCCTATTTTTGGCACAGGGAGGCCCCTCGCAAAGGCACACGCCATTCCGCGTCGGGCGGACGAAGTTGGCCAGCCCCACCCCCCAAGGCTATAGCCCACCCGTTTTTGTGGCCTTTTTCCGCTGGACGAACTTGGCGCCCCGGCGTTCGGGTGGGTATTTTTGGGCGCGGCTGTGACCGCGGCCTATTTTTGGCACACGGAGGCGCCTCGCAAAGTGTCGCGCCATTCTGAGTCCGGCGGACGAAGTTGGCAAGCCCCACCCCCAAAGGCTATAGCCCACCCGTTTTTGTGGCCTTTTTCCGCTGGACGAACTTGGCGCCCCGGCCTTCGGGCGGGTATTTTTGGGCGCGGCTGCTACCACGGCCTTTTTTTTGGGACACGGCGGTGCCTCGCAAAGTCTCGCGCCATTCCGAGTCCGGCGGACGAAGTTGGCCAGCCCCACCCGCCAAGGCTATAGCCCACCCGTTTTTGTGGCCTTTTTCCACTGGACGAACTTGGCGCCCCGGCCTTCGGGCGGGTATTTTTGGGCGCGGCTGCTACCGCGGCCTTTTTTTTGGGACACGGAGGTGCCTCGCAAAGTCCCGCGCCATTCCGAGTCCGGCGGACGAAGTTGGCCAGCCCCACCCCCCAAGGCTATAGCCTACCCGTTTTTGTGGCCTTTTTCCGCTGGACGAACTTGGCGCCCCGGCCTTCGGGCGGGTATTTTTGGGTGCGGCTGTGCTCCCAGCCTATTTTTGGCACACGGAGGCCCCTCGTAAAGTCACACTCCATTCCGAGTCCGGCAGACGAAGTTGGCCAGCCCCACCCCCCGAGGCTATAGCCCACCCGTTTTTCTGGCCTTTTTCCGCTGGACGAACTTGGCGCCCCGGCGTTCGGGTGGGTATTTTTGGGCGCGGCTGTGCCCGCGGCCTATTTTTGGCACACGGAGGCGCCTCGCAAAGTGTCGCGCCATTCTGAGTCCGGCGGACGAAGTTGGCAAGCCCCACCCCCCAAGGCTATAGCCCACCCGTTTTTGTGGCCTTTTTCCGCTGGACGAACTTGGCGCCCCGGCCTTCGGGCGGGTATTTTTGGGCGCGGCTGCTACCACGGCCTTTTTTTTGGGACACGGAGGCGCCTCGCAAAGTCTCGCGCCATTCCGAGTCCGGCGGACGAAATTGGCCAGCCCCACCCGCCAAGGCTATAGCCCACCCGTTTTTGTGGCCTTTTTCCGCTGGACGAACTTGGCGCCCCGGCCTTCGTCGGGTATTTTTGGGCGCGGCTGCTACCACGGCCTTTTTTTTGGGACACGGAGGCGCCTCGCAAAGTCTCGCGCCATTCCGAGTCCGGCGGACGAAGTTGGCCAGCCCCACCCCCCAAGGCTATAGCCTACCCGTTTTTGTGGCCTTTTTCCGCTGGACGAACTTGGCGCCCCGGCCTTCGGGCGGGTATTTTTGGGCGCGGCTGTGCTCGCAGCCTATTTTTGGCATACGGAGGCCCCTCGCAAAGTCACACGCCATTCCGAGTCCGGCAGACGAAGTTGGCCAGCCCCACCCCCCGAGGCTATAGCCCACCCGTTTTTCTGGCCTTTTTCCGCTGGACGAACTTGGCGCCCCGGCGTTCGGGTGGGTATTTTTGGGCGCGGCTGTGCCCGCGGCCTATTTTTGGCACACGGAGGCGCCTCGCAAAGTGTCGCGCCATTCTGAGTCCGGCGGACGAAGTTGGCAAGCCCCACCCCCCAAGGCTATAGCCCACCCGTTTTTGTGGCCTTTTTCCGCTGGACGAACTTGGCGCCCCGGCCTTCGGGCGGGTATTTTTGGGCGCGGCTGCTACCACGGCCTTTTTTTTGGGACACGGAGGCACCTCGTAAAGTCTCGCGCCATTCCGAGTCCGGCAGACGAAATTGGCCAGCCCCACCCGCCAAGGCTATAGCCCACCCGTTTTTGTGGCCTTTTTCCGCTGGACGAACTTGGCGCCCCGGCCTTCGTCGGGTATTTTTGGGCGCGGCTGCTACCACGGCCTTTTTTTTGGGACACGGAGGCGCCTCGCAAAGTCTCGCGCCATTCCGAGTCCGGCGGACGAAGTTGGCCAGCCCCACCCCCCAAGGCTATAGCCTACCCGTTTTTGTGGCCTTTTTCCGCTGGACGAACTTGGCGCCCCGGCCTTCGGGCGGGTATTTTTGGGCGCGGCTGTGCTCGCAGCCTATTTTGGCATACGGAGGCCCCTCGCAAAGTCACACGCAATTCCGAGTCCGGCAGACGAAGTTGGCCAGCCCCACCCCCCGAGGCTATAGCCCACCCGTTTTTCTGGCCTTTTTCCACTGGAAGAACTTGGCGCCCCGGCGTTCGGGTGGGTATTTTTGGGCGCGGCTGTGCCCGCGGCCTATTTTTGGCACACGGAGGCCTCTCGCAAAGTCTCACGCCATTCCGCGTCGGGCGGACGAAGTTGGCCAGCCCCACCCCCCAAGGCTATAGCCCACCCGTTTTCGTGGCCTTTTTCCGCTGGACGAACTTGACGCCCCGGCCTTCGGGTGGGTATTTTTGGGCGCGGCTGTGCCCGCGGCCTATTTTTGGCACGCGGTGGCCGCTCGCAAAGTCTCGCCCCATTCCGAGTCCGGCGGACGAAGTGGGCCAGCCCCTCCCCCCAAGGCTATAGCCCACCTGTTTTTTGGCCATTTTTCCGCTGGATGAACTTGGCGCCCCGGCCTTCGGTCAGTTATTTTTGGGCACGGCTGTGCCCGTGGCCTATTTTTGGCACGGAGAGGGCGCTCGCAAAGTCTCGCCCCATTCCGAGTCCGGCGGACGAAGTTGGCCAGCCCCTCCCCCCAAGGCTATAGCCCACCCGTTTTTTGGTCATTTTTCCGCTGGCGGGTTTGGGCGCGCTGACCTTGGGGGGGTTATTTTTGGGCACGGCTGTGCCCGTGTCCTATTTTTGGCATGCGGAGGCCGTTTGCAAAGTCTCGCCCCATTCCGAGTCCGGCGGACGAAGTTGGCCAGCCCCTCCCCCCAAGGCTATATCCCACCCGTTTTTTGGCAATTTTTCCGCTGGGGGGTTTGGGCACGCCGACCTTCGGGGGTTATTTTTGGGCGCGGCTGTGCCCGAGGCCTATTTTTGGCACGCGGAGGCCGCTCGCAAAGTCTCTCCCCATTCTTAGTCCGGCGGACGAAGTTGGCCAGCCCCTCCCCCCAAGGCTATAGCCCACCCGTTTTTTGGCCATTTTTCCGCTGGGGGATTTGGGCACGCCGACCTTCCGGGGGTTATTTTTGGGCGCGGCTGTGCCTGCGGCCTATTTCTAGCATGCGGAGTCCGCTCGCAAAGTCTCGTCCCATTCCGAGTCCGGCGGACGAAGTCGGCCAGCCCCTCCCACCAAGGCTATAGCCCACCCGTTTTTTGGTCATTTTTCCGCTGGGGGGTTTGGGCGCGCCGACCTTCGGTGGGTTATTTTTGGGCAGACTGTGCCCGCGGCCTATTTTTGGCACGGGGAGGCCGCTCGCAAAGTCTCGCCCCATTCCGAGTTCGGCGGACGAAGTGGGCCAGCGCCACCCCATAAGGCTATAGCCCACCCGTTTTTTGGCCATTTTCCGCTGGACGAACTTGGCGCCCCGGCCTTCGTGCGGTTATTTTTGGGTACGGCTGTGCCCGTGGCCTATTTTTGGCACGTAGAGGCAGCTCGCAATGTCTCGGCCCATTCTGAGTCCGGCGGACGTAGTTGGCCAGCCCCTCCCACCAAGGATATAGCCCACCCGTTTTTTGGCCATTTTTCCGCTGTGGGGTTTGGGCGCGCCGACCTTCGGAGGGTTATTTTTGGGCGCGGCTGTGCCCGCGGCCTATTTTTGATACGCGGCGGCCGCTCGCAAAGTCTCTCCCCATTCCAAGTCCGGCGGACAAATTTGCCCAGCCCCTCCCAGCAAGTCTATAGCCCACCCGTTTTTTGGCCATTTTTCCGCTGGACGAACTTGGCGCTCCGGCCTTTGGGCGGTTATTTTTAGGCGCGGCTGTGCCCGCGGCCTATTTTTGGCACGCGGTGGCCACTCGCAAAGTCTCGCCCCATTCCGAGTCCGGCTGACGAAGTTGGCCAGCCCCTCCCCCCAAGGCTATAGCCCACCCGTTTTTTGGCCATTTTTCCACTGGGGGGTTTGGACGCCCCGACCTTCGGGGGGTTATTTTTGGGTGCAGCTGTGCCCGCGGCCTATTTTTGGCACACGGAGGCCGCTCGCAAAGTCTCGCCCCATTCCGAGTCCGGCGGACGAAGTTGGCCAGCCCCTCCCCCCAAGGCTATAGCCCACCCGTTTTTTGGCCATTTTTGCGCTGGGGGGTTTGGACGCCCCGACCTTCGGGGGGTTATTTTTGGGTGCAGCTGTGCCCGCGGCCTATTTTTGGCACACGGAGGCCGCTCGCAAAGTCTCGCCCCATTCCGAGTCCGGCGGACGAAGTTGGCCAGCCACTCCCCCCAAGGCTATAGCCCACCCGTTTTTGGCCATTTTTCCGAATGGGGGGTTTGGGCGCCCCGACCTTCGAGGGGTTATTTTTGGGCGCGGCTGTTCCCGCGGCCTATTTTTGGTACGCAGAGGCCGCTCGCAAAGTTTCGTCCCATTCCGAGTCCGGCGGACGAAATTGGCCTGCCCCTCCCCCCAAGGCTATAGCCCACCCGTTTTTTGGCCATTTTTCCGCAGGGGGGTTTGGGCACGCCGACCTTCGGGGGGTTATTTTTGGGCGCGGCTGTGCCCGCGGCCTATTTCTGGCATGCGGAGGCCACTCGCAAAGTCTCGCCCCATTCCGAGTCCGGCGGACGAAGTAGGCCAGCCCCTCCCACCAAGGCTATAGCCCACCCGTTTTTTGGCCATTTTTCCCCTGGATGAACTTGGCGCCCCGGCCTTCGGCCAGTTATTTTTGGGCACGGCTGTGACCGTGGCCTATTTTTCGCACGCGGAGGCCGCTCGCAAAGTCTCGCCCCATTCCGAGTCCGGCGGACGAAGTGGGCCAGCCCCTCCCCCCTAGGCTATAGCACACTCGTTTTTTGGCCATTTTTACGTTGGGGGGTTTGGGCGTGCCGACCTTCGGGGGGTTAATTTTGGGCGCGGCTGTGCCCGCGGCCTATTTTTTGCACGCGGAGGCAGCTCGTAAAGTCTCATCCCATTCCGAGTCCAGCGGACGAAGTTGGCCAGCCCCCCCCCCCCAAGGCTATAGCCCACCCGTTTTTTGGCCATTTTTCCGCTCGACGAACTTTGCGCCCAGGCCTTCGGGTGGTTATTTTTGGGCGCGGCTGTGCCCGCGGCCTATTTTTGCACGCGGAGGCAGCTCGCAATGTCTCGGCCCATTCTGAGTCCGGCGGACGTAGTTGGCCAGCCCCTCCCACCAAGGATATAGCCCACCCGTTTTTTGGCCATTTTTCCGCTGTGGGGTTTGGGCGCGCCGACCTTCGGAGGGTTATTTTTGGGCGCGGCTGTGCCCGCGGCCTATTTTTGATACGCGGCGGCCGCTCGCAAAGTCTCTCCCCATTCCAAGTCCGGCGGACAAATTTGCCCAGCCCCTCCCAGCAAGTCTATAGCCCACCCGTTTTTTGGCCATTTTTCCGCTGGACGAACTTGGCGCTCCGGCCTTTGGGCGGTTATTTTTAGGCGCGGCTGTGCCCGCGGCCTATTTTTGGCACGCGGTGGCCACTCGCAAAGTCTCGCCCCATTCCGAGTCCGGCTGACGAAGTTGGCCAGCCCCTCCCCCCAAGGCTATAGCCCACCCGTTTTTTGGCCATCTTTCCGCTGGATGAACTTGGCGCCCCGGCCTTCGGTCAGCTAGTTTTGGGCACGGCTATGCCCGTGGCCTATTTTTGGCACGGGGAGGGCGCTTGCAAAGTCTCGCCCCATTCCGAGTCCGGCGGACGAAGTCGGCCAGCCCCTCCCCCCAAGGCTATAGCCCACCCGTTTTTTGGCCAATTTTCCGCTCGACGAACTTTGCGCCCAGGCCTTCGGGTGGTTATTTTAGGGCTTGGCTGTGCCCACGGCCTATTTTTGGCACATGGAGGCCGCTCGCAAAGTCTCGCCCCATTCCGAGTCCGGCGAGCGAAGTTGGCCAGCCCCTCCCCCCAAGGCTATAGCCCACCCGTTTTTTGGCCATTTTTCCGCTATGGGGTTTGGGCGCGCCGACCTTCGGGGGGTTACTTTTTGGCGCGGCTGTGCCCGCGGCCTATTTTTGGGACGCGGAGGCCGCTCGCAATGTCTCCCCCCATTCCGAGTCTGGCAGACGAAGTTGGCCTGCCCCTCCCCCCAAGGCGATAGCCCACCCGTTTTTTGTCCATTTTTCCGCTGGGGGGTTTGGGCGCGCCGACCTTCGGGGGGTTATTTTTGGGTGCGGCTTTGACCGCGGCCTATTTTTGGCATGCGGAGGCCGCTTGCAAAGTCTCACCCCATTCCGAGTCCGGCGGACGAAATTGGCCAGCCCCTCCCCCCAAGCCTATAGCCCAACCGTTTTTTGGCCATTTTTCCGCTGGACTAACTTGGCGCCCGGGCCTTCGGGTGGTTATTTTTAGGCGCGGCTGAGCCCTCGGCCTATTTTTGGCACGCGGAGGCCACTCGCAAAGTCTCGCCCCATTCCGAGTCCGGCGGACGAAGTTGGCCAGCCCCTCCCCCCAAGGCTATAGCCCACCCATTTTTTGGCCATTTTTCCATTGGACGAACTTGGCGCCCCGGCCTTCGGGCAATATATTTTTGGGTGCGGCTGTGTGCACGGCCTATTTTTGGCACGCGGAGGACGCTCGAAAAGTCTCGCCCCAGTACAAGTCCGGCGGACGAAGTTGGCCAAACCCTCCCCCCCAGGCTATAGCCCACCCGTTTTTTGGCAATTTTTCCGCTGGTCGAACATGGCGCCCCGGCCTTCGGGCGGTTATTTTTGGGCGCGGCCTATTTTTGGCACGCAGAGGATGCTCGCAAACTCTCACCTCATTCCGAGTCCGGCGGACGAAGTTGGCCAGCCCCTCCCCCCAAGGATATAGCCCACCCGTTTTTTGGCCATTTTTCCGCTGGACGAACTTGGGGCCCCGGGCTTCGGGCGGTTATTTTTGGGTGCGGCTGTGCCCGTGGCCTATTTTTGGCACACGGAGGCCGTTCACAAAGTCTTGCCCCATTCCGAGTCCGGCGGATGAAGTTGGCCAGCCCCTCCCCCCAAGGCTATAGCCCACCCGATTTTTGGCCATTTTTCCGCTGGGGGGTTCGGGCGCGCCGACCTTCGGGGGGTTATTTTTGGGTGCGGCTGTGCCCGCGGCCTATTTTTTGCACGCGGAGGCAGCTCGTAAAGTCTCGTCCCATTCCGAGTCCAGCGGACGAAGTTGGCCAGCCCCCCCCCCAAGGCTATAGCCCACCCGTTTTTTGGCCATTTTTCCGCTCGACGAACTTTGCGCCCAGGCCTTCGGGTGGTTATTTTTGGGCGCGGCTGTGCCCGCGGCCTATTTTTGCACGCGGAGGCAGCTCGCAATGTCTCGGCCCATACTGAGTCCGGCGGACGTAGTTGGCCAGCCCCTCCCACCAAGGATATAGCCCACCCGTTTTTTGGCCATTTTTCCGCTATGGGGTTTGGGCGCGCCGACCTTCCGGGGGTTATTTTTGGGCGCGGCTGTGCCCGCGGCCTATTTTTGATACGCGGCGGCCGCTCGTAAAGTCTCTCCCCATTCCGAGTCCGGCGGACAAATTTGCCCAGCCCCTCCCAGCAAGTCTATAGCCCACCCGTTTTTTGGCCATTTTTCCGCTGGACGAACTTGGCGCTCCGGCCTTTGGGCGGTTATTTTTAGGCGCGGCTGTGCCCGCGGCCTATTTTTGGCACGCGGTGGCCACTCGCAAAGTCTCGCCCCATTCCGAGTCCGGCGGACGAAGTTGGCCAGCCCCTCCCCCCAAGGCTATAGCCCACCCGTTTTTTGGCCATTTTTCCGCTGGATGAACTTGGCGCCCCGGCCTTCGGTCAGTTAGTTTTGGGCACGGCTGTGCCCGTGGCCTATTTTTGGCACGGGGAGGGCGCTTGCAAAGTCTCGCCCCATTCCGAGTCCGGCGGACGAAGTTGGCCAGCCCCTGCCCCCAAGGCTATAGCCCACCCGTTTTTTGGTCATTTTTTCGCCGGCGGGTTTGGGCGTGCTGACCTTGGGGGGGTTATTTTTGGGCGCGGCTGTGCCCGTGTCCTATTTTTGGCATGCGGAGGCCGCTTGCAAAGTCTCGCCCCATTCCGAGTCCGGCGGACGGAGTTGGCCAGCCCCTCCCCCCAAGGCTATATCCCACCCGTTTTTTGGCAATTTTTCCGCTGGGGGGTTTGGGCACGCCGACCTTCGGGGGTTATTTTTGGGCACGGCTGTGCCCGAGGCCTATTTTTGGCACGCGGAGGCCGCTCGCAAAGTCTCTCCCCATTCTGAGTCCGGCGGACGAAGTTGGCCAGCCCCTCCCCCCAAGGCAATAGCCCACCCGTTTTTTGGCCATTTTTCCGCTGGACGAACTTGGCGCCCCAGCCTTCGGGCAGTTATTTTTGGGCGCGGCTGTGCCCGCGGCTAATTTTTTACACGCGGAGGCTGCTCGTAAAGTCTCGCCCCATTCTGAGTCCGGCGGACGAAGTTGGCCAGCCCATCCCCCCAAGGCTATAGCCCACCCGTTTTTTGGCCATTTTTCCACTGGACGAACTTGGCGCCCCGGCCTTCGAGCTGTTATTTTTGGGTGCTCCTGTGCCCACAGCCTTTTTTTGGCACGCGGAGGCCGCTCGCAAAGTCTCGCCCCATTCTGAGTCCGGCGGACGAAGTTGACCAGGCCCTCCCCCCAAGGCTATAGCCCACCCGTTTTTTGGTCATTTTTCCCCTGGGGGGTTTGGGCGCGCCGACCTTCGGGGGGTTATTTTTGGGCGCGGATGTGTCCGCGGCCTATTTTTTGCACGCGAAGGTAGCTCGCAAAGTCTCGACCCATTCCGAGTCCGGCGGACTAAGTTGGCCAGCCCCTCCCCCCAAGGCTATAGCACACCCATTTTTTGTCCATTTTTCCGTTGGACGAACTTGACGCCCCGGCCTTCGGGCGGTTATTTTTGTGCGCGGCTGTGCCCGCGGCCTATTTTTGCACGCAGAGACGGCTTGCAATGTCTCGGCCCATTCCGAGTCCGGCGGACGTAGTTGGCCAGCCCCTCCCACCAAGGATATAGCCCACCCGTTTTTTGGCCATTTTTCCGCTGGGGGGTTTGGGCGCGCCGACCTTCGGGGGTTATTTTTGGGCGCAGCTGTGCCCGAGGCCTATTTTTGGCACGCGGAGGCTGCTCGCAAAGTCTCTCCCCATTCTGAGTCCGGCGGACGAAGTTGGTCAGCCCCTCCCCCCAAGGCTATAGCCCACCCGTTTTTTGGCCATTTTTCCGCTGGGGGGTTTGGGCACGCCGACCTTCTGGGGGTTATTTTTGGGCGCGGCTGTGCCTGCGGCCTATTTCTAGCACGCGGAGGCCGCTCGTAAAGTCTCGCCCCATTCTGAGTCCGGCGGACGAAGTAGGCCAGGCCCTCCCCCCAAGGCTATAGCCCACCCGTTTTTTGGTCATTATTCCACTGGGGGGTTTGGGCGCGCCGACCTTCGGGGGGTTATTTTTGGGTGCGGATGTGTCCGAGGCCTATTTTTTGCACGCGAAGGCAGCTCGCAAAGTCTCGCCCCATTCCGAGTCCGGCGGACGAAGTTGGCCAGCCCCTCCCCCCAAGGCCATAGCCCACCCGTTTTTTGGCCATTTTTCCGCTGGACGAACTTGGCACCCCGGACTTCGGGCTGTTATTTTTGGGCGCGGCTCTGGCCGTGGCCTATTTTTGGCACGCGGAGGCCGCTCGCAAAGTCTCGCCCCATTCCGAGTCCGGCGGACGAAGTTGGCCAGCCCCTCCCCCCAAGGCCATAGCCCACCCGTTTTTTGGCCATTTTTCCGCTGGACGAACTTGGCACCCCGGACTTCGGGCTGTTATTTTTGGGCGCGGCTCTGGCCGTGGCCTATTTTTGGCACGCGGAGGCCGCTCGCAACGTCTCGCCCCATTCCGAGTCCGGCGGACGAAGTTGTCCAGCCTCTTCCCCCAAGGCTATAGCCCACCCGTTTTTTGGTCATTTTTCCGCTGGGGGTTTGGGCGCCCCGGCCTTCGAGCTGTTATTTTTGGGTGCGCCTGTGCCCGCAGCCTATTTTTGGCACGCGGAGGCCGTTCGCAAAGTCTCGCCCCATTCTGAGTCCGGCGGACGAAGTTGACCAGGCCCTCCCCCCAAGGCTATAGCCCACCCGTTTTTTGGCCATTTTTCCGCTGGATGAACTTGGCGCCCCGGCCTTCGGACAGTTATTTTTGGGCGCGGCTGTGCCCGCTGCCTCTTTTTGGCACGCGGAGGCCGCTCGCAAAGTCTCGCCCATTCCGAGTCCGGCGAACGAAGTTGGCCAGCCCCTCCCCCCAAGGCTATAGCCCACCCGATTTTTGGCCATTTTTCCACTGGACGAACTTCGCGCCCTGGCCGTCAGGCAGTTATTTTTGGGCGCGGCTGTGCCCGCGGCCTATTTTTGGCATGCGGAGGCTGCTCACAAAGTCTCGCCCAATTCCGAGTCCGGCGGACGAAGTTGGCCAGCCCCTCCCACCAAGGCTATAGCCCACCCGTTTTTTGGCCATTTTTCCGCTGGGGGGTTTGGGCGCCCCTACCTTCGGGGGGTTATTTTTGGACGCGGCTTCGGACGCGGCCTATTTTTGGCACGCGGAGGCTGCTCGCAAAGTCTCGCCCCATTCCGAGTCCGGCGGACGAAGTTGGCCAGCCCCTCCACCCAAGGCCATAGCCCACCCGTTTTTTGGCCATTTTTCCGCTGGACGAACTTGGCACCCCGGCCTTCGGGCTGTTATTTTTGGGCGCGGCTGTCCCCGCGGCCTCTTTTTGCCACGCGGAGGCTGCTCGCAAAGTCTCGCCCCATTCCGAGTCCGGCGGACGAAGCTGGCCAGCCCCTCCCCCAAGGCTGTAGCCCACCCGTTTTTTGGCCATTTTTCCGCAGGACGAACTTGGCGACCAGGCCTTCGGGCCGTTATTTTTGGATGCGGCTGTGCCCGCGGCCTATTTTTGGCACGCGGAGACTGCTCGCAAAGTCTCGCCCCATTCCGAGTCCGGCGGACGAAGTTGGCCAGCCCCTCCCCCCAAGGCTATAGCGCACCCGTTTTTTGGCCATTTTTCCGCTGGGGGGTTTGGGCGCGCCTAACTTCGGGGGGTTATTTTTGGACGCGGCTTTGCACGCGGCCTATTTCTGGCACGCGGAAGCCACTCGCAAAGTCTCACCCCATTCCGAGTCCGGCGGACGAAGTTGGCCAGCCCCTCCCCCCAAGGCCATAGCCCACCCGTTTTTTGGCCATTTTTCCGCGGGATGAACTTGGTGCCCCGGCCTTCGGGCTGTTATTTTTGGGTACGGCTGTGCCGACGGCCTATTTTTGGCATGCGGAGGCCGCTCGCAAAGTCTAGCCCCATTCCGAGTCCGGCGGACGAAGCTGGCCAGCCCCTCCCCCCAAGGCTATAGCCCACCCGTTTTTTGGCCATTTTTCCGCAGGACGAACTTGGTGACCCGGCCTTCGGGCCGTTATTTTTGGATGCGGCTGTGCCCGCGGCCTATTTTTGGCACGCGGAGGCCGCTTGCAAAGTCTCGCCCCATTCCGAGTCCGGCGGACGAAGTCGGCCAGCCCCTCCTCCCAAGGCTATAGCCCACCCGTTTTTTGGCCATTTTTCCGCTGGACGAACTTGGCGCCCCGGCCTTTGGCCGGTTATTTTTGGGTACGGCTGTGCCTGCGGCCCATTTTTGGCACGCAGAGGCCGTTCGCAAAGTCTCGCCCCATTCCGAGTCCGGCGGACGAAGTTGGCCAGCCCCTCCCCCCAATGCTGTAGCCCACCCGTTTTTTGGCCATTTTTCCGCTGGGGGGTTTGGGCGCGCCTACCTTCGGGGTGTTATTTTTGGACGCGCCATTGCACGCGGCCTATTTCTGGCACGCGGAAGCCACTCGCAAAGTCTCACCCCATTCCGAGTCCGGCGGACGAAGTTGGCCATCCCGTCCCCCCAAGGCCATAGCCCACCCGTTTTTTGGCCATTTTTCCGCTGGACGAACTTGGCGCCCCGGCCTTCGGGCTGTTATTTTTGGGCACGGCTGTGCCCGCGGCCTATTTTTGGTACGCGGAGGCCGCTCGTAAAGTCTCGCCCCATTCCGAGTCCGGCGGACGAAGCTGACCAGCCCCTCCCCCCAAGGCTATAGCCCACCCGTTTTTTGGCCATTTTTCCGCAGGACGAACTTGGCGCCCCGGCCTTCGGGCCGTTATTTTTGGACGCGGCTGTGCCCGCGGCCTATTTTTGTCACGCGGAGGCCGCTTGCAACGTCTCGGCCCATTCCGAGTCCGGCGGACGAAGTGGGCCAGCCTCTCCCCCAAAGGCTATAGCCCACCCGTTTTTTGGTCATTTTTCCGCTGGGGGTTTGGGCGCGCCGACCTTCGGGGGGTAATTTTTGGGCACGGCTGTTCCCGCGGCCTATTTTTTGCACGCAGAGGCCACTCGTAAAGTCTCGCCCCATTCCGAGTCCGGCGGACAAAGTTGGCCAGCCCCTCCCCCCAAGGCTATAGCCCACCCGTTTTTTGGCCATTTTTCCGCTGGACGAACTTGGCGCCCCGGCCTTCGAGCAGTTATTTTTGGGCGCGGCCGTGCCCGTGGCATATTTTTGGCTCGCGGAGGCCGTTCGCAAAGTCTCACCCCATTCCGAGTCCGGCGAACGAAGTGGGCCAGGCCCTCCCCCCAAGCCTATAGCCCACCCGTTTTTTGGTCATTTTTCCGCTGGTGGGTTTGGGCGCGCCGATATTCGGGGGGTTATTTATGGGCAAGGCTGTGCCCGTGGCCTATTTTTGCCACGCGGAGGCTGCTCGCAAAGTCTCACCCCATTCCGAGTCCGGCGGACGAAGCTGGCCAGCCCCTTCCCCCAAGGCTATAGCCCACCCGTTTTTTGGCCATTTTTCCGCTGGATGAACTTGGCGCCCCGGCCTTCGGACAGTTATTTTTGGGCGCGGCTGTGCCCGCTGCCTCTTTTTGGCACGCGGAGGCCGCTCGCAAAGTCTCGCCCCATTCCGAGTCCGGCGGACGAAGTTGGCCAGCCCCTCCCCCCAAGGGTTTAGCCCACCCGTTTTTTGGCCATATTTCCGCTGGGGGGTTTGGGCGCGCCGACCTTCAGGGGGTTATTTTTGGGCGTGGCTGTGCCCGTGTCTATTTTTGGCACGCGGAGGCCGCTCGGAATGTCTCGCCCCATTCCGAGTCCGGTGGATGAAGTGGGCCAGCCCCTCCCCCCAATGCTATAGCCCACCCGTTTTTTGGCCATTTTTCCACTGGACGAACATGGCGCCCCGGCCTTCCGGCGGTTAATTTTGGGCGCGGCTGTGCCCGCGGCCTATTTTTGGCACGCGGAGGCCGCTTGCAAAGTCTCTCCCCATTCCGAGCCCGGCGGACGAAGTTGGCCAGCCCCACCGCCCAAGGCTATAGCCCACCCGTTTTTTGGCCATTTTTCCGCTGGACGAACTTCGCGCCCCGGCCTTCGGGCGGTTATTTTTGGGCTCGGCTGTGCCTGCAGCCTATTTTTGGCACGCGGAGGCTGCTCGCAAAGTCTCGCCCCTTTCCGAGTCCGGCGGACGAAGTGGGCCAGCCCCTCCACCCAAAGCTATAGCCCACCCGTTTTTTGGCCATTTTTCCGCTGGACGAACTTGGCGCCCCGGCCTTCGAGCAGTTATTTTTGGGCGCGGCCGTGCCCGTGGCATATTTTTGGCACGCGGAGGCCGCTCGCAAAGTCTCACCCCATTCCGAGTCCGGCGAACGAAGTGGGCCAGGCCCTCCCCCCAAGGCCATAGCCCACCCGTTTTTTGGCCATTTTTCCGCTGGACGAACTTGGCACCCCGGCTTTCGGGCTGTTATTTTTGGGCGCGGCTGTGCCCGCGGCCTATTTTTGCCACGCGGAGGCTGCTCGCAAAGTCTCACCCCATTCCGAGTCCGGCGGACGAAGCTGGCCAGCCCCTTCCCCCAAGGCTATAGCCCACCCGTTTTTTGGCCATTTTTCCGCAGGACGAACTTGGCGACCCGGCCTTCGGGCCGTTATTTTTGGACGCGGCTGTGGCCGCGGCCTATTTTTGGCACGCGGAGGCTGCTTGCAAAGTCTCGCCCCATTCCGAGTCCGGCGGACGAAGTTGGCCAGCCCCTCCCCCCAAGGCCATAGCCCACCCGTTTTTTGGCCATTTTTCCGCTGGACGAACTTGGCACCCCGGCTTTCGGGCTGTTATTTTTGGGCGCGGCTGTGCCCGTGGCCTATTTTTGCCACGCGGAGGCTGCTCGCAAAGTCTCACCCCATTCCGAGTCCGGCGGACGAAGCTGGCCAGCCCCTTCCCCCAAGGCTATAGCCCACCCGTTTTTTGGCCATTTTTCCGCAGGACGAACTTGGCGACCCGGCCTTCGGGCCATTATTTTTGGACGCGGCTGTGCCCGCGGCCTATTTTTGGCACGCGGAGGCCGCTCGCAAAATCTCGCCCCATTCCGAGTCCGGCGGACGAAGTTGGCCAGCCCCTCCCCCCAAGGCTATAGCCCACCCGTTTTTTGGCCATTTTTCCGCTGGATGAACTTGGCGCCCCGGCCTTCGGACAGTTATTTTTGGGCGCGGCTGTGCCCGCTGCCTCTTTTTGGCACGCGGAGGCCGCTCGCAAAGTCTCGCCCCATTCCGAGTCCGGCGGACGAAGTTGGCCAGCCCCTCCCCCCAAGGGTTTAGCCCACCCGTTTTTTGGCCATATTTCCGCTGGGGGGTTTGGGCGCGCCGACCTTCAGGGGGTTATTTTTGGGCGTGGCTGTGCCCGTGTCTATTTTTGGCACGCGGAGGCCGCTCGGAATGTCTCGCCCCATTCCGAGTCCGGTGGATGAAGTGGGCCAGCCCCTCCCCCCAATGCTATAGCCCACCCGTTTTTTGGCCATTTTTCCACTGGACGAACATGGCGCCCCGGCCTTCCGGCGGTTAATTTTGGGCGCGGCTGTGCCCGCGGCCTATTTTTGGCACGCGGAGGCCGCTTGCAAAGTCTCTCCCCATTCCGAGCCCGGCGGACGAAGTTGGCCAGCCCCACCGCCCAAGGCTATAGCCCACCCGTTTTTTGGCCATTTTTCCGCTGGACGAACTTCGCGCCCCGGCCTTCGGGCGGTTATTTTTGGGCTCGGCTGTGCCTGCAGCCTATTTTTGGCACGCGGAGGCCGCTCGCAAAGTCTCGCCCCTTTCCGAGTCCGGCGGACGAAGTGGGCCAGCCCCTCCACCCAAAGCTATAGCCCACCCGTTTTTTGGCCATTTTTCCGCTGGACGAACTTGGCGCCCCAGCCTTCGAGCAGTTATTTTTGGGCGTGGCCGTGCCCGTGGCATATTTTTGGCTCGCGGAGGCCGCTCGTAAAGTCTCACCCCATTCCGAGTCCGGCGAACGAAGTGGGCCAGGCCCTCCCCCCAAGCCTATAGCCCACCCGTTTTTTGGTCATTTTTCCGCTGGTGGGTTTGGGCGCGCCGATATTCGGGGGGTTATTTATGGGCAAGGCTGTGCTCGTGGCCTATTTTTTGCGCGCGGAGGCCGCTCGTAAAGTCTCGCCCCATTCCGAGTCCGGCGGACGAAGTTGGCCAGCCCCTCCCCCCAAGGCCATAGCCCACCCGTTTTTTGGCCATTTTTCCGCTGGACGAACTTGGCACCCCGGCTTTCGGGCTGTTATTTTTGGGCGCGGCTGTGCCCGCGGCCTATTTTTGCCACGCGGAGGCTGCTCGCAAAGTCTCACCCCATTCCGAGTCCGGCGGACGAAGCTGGCCAGCCCCTTCCCCCAAGGCTATAGCCCACCCGTTTTTTGGCCATTTTTCCGCAGGACGAACTTGGCGACCCGGCCTTCGGGCCGTTATTTTTGGACGCGGCTGTGGCCGCGGCCTATTTTTGGCACGCGGAGGCTGCTTGCAAAGTCTCGCCCCATTCCGAGTCCGGCGGACGAAGTTGGCCAGCCCCTCCCCCCAAGGCCATAGCCCACCCGTTTTTTGGCCATTTTTCCGCTGGACGAACTTGGCACCCCGGCTTTCGGGCTGTTATTTTTGGGCGCGGCTGTGCCAGAGTCGTTTTTTTGCCACGCGGAGGCTGCTCGCAAAGTCTCACCCCATTCCGAGTCCGGCGGACGAAGCTGGCCAGCCCCTTCCCCCAAGGCTATATCCCACCCGTTTTTTGGCCATTTTTCCGCAGGACGAACTTGGCGACCCGGCCTTCGGGCCATTATTTTTGGACGCGGCTGTGCCCGCGGCCTATTTTTGGCACGCGGAGGCCGCTCGCAAAATCTCGTCCCATTCCGAGTCCGGCGGACGAAGTCGGCCAGCCCCTCCCCCCAAGGGTATAGCCCACCCGTTTTTTGGCCATTTTTCCGCTGGACGAACTTGGCGCCCCGGCCTTCGGGTGGCTATTTTTGGGCGCGGCTGTGCCCACGGCCTATTTTTGGCACGCGGAGGCCGCTCGCAAAGTCTCGCCCCATTCCGAGTCCGGCGGACGAAGTTGGCCAGCCCCTCCCCCCAAGGGTTTAGCCCACCCGTTTTTTGGCCATATTTCCGCTGGGGGGTTTGGGCGCGCCGACCTTCAGGGGGTTATTTTTGGGCGTGGCTGTGCCCGTGTCTATTTTTGGCACGCGGAGGCCGCTCGGAATGTCTCGCCCCATTCCGAGTCCGGTGGATGAAGTGGGCCAGCCCCTCCCCCCAATGCTATAGCCCACCCGTTTTTTGGCCATTTTTCCACTGGACGAACATGGCGCCCCGGCCTTCCGGCGGTTAATTTTGGGCGCGGCTGTGCCCGCGGCCTATTTTTGGCACGCGGAGGCCGCTCGCAAAGTCTCTCCCCATTCCGAGCCCCGGGACGGACGAAGTTGGCCAGCCCCACCGCCCAAGGCTATAGCCCACCCGTTTTTTGGCCATTTTTCCGCTGGACGAACTTCGCGCCCCGGCCTTCGGGCGGTTATTTTTGGGCTCGGCTGTGCCTGCAGCCTATTTTTGGCACGCGGAGGCCGCTCGCAAAGTCTCGTCCCTTTCCGAGTCCGGCGGACGAAGTGGGCCAGCCCCTCCCCCCAAAGCTATAGCCCACCCGTTTTTTGGCCATTTTTCCGCTGGGGGGTTTGGGCGCGCCGACCTTCGGGGGGTTATTTTTGGGCGCGGCTGTGGCCGCGGCCTATTTTTGGCACGCGGAGGCCGCTCGCAAAGTCTCGCCCCATTCCGAGTCCGGCGGACGAAGTTGGCCAGCCCCTCCCCCCAAAGCTATAGCCCACCCGTTTTTTGGCCATTTTTCCGCTGGGGGGTTTGGGCGCGCCGACCTTCGGGAGGTTATTTTTGGGCGCGGCTGTGGCCGCGGCCTATTTTTGGCACGCGGAGGCCGCTCGCAAAGTCTCGCCCCATTCCGTGTCCGGCGGACGAAGTTGGCCAGCCCCTCGCCCCAAGGCTATAGCCCACCTGTTTTTTGGTCATTTTTCCGCTGGGGGATTTATGCGCGCCGACCTTCAGAGGGTTATTTTTGGGTGCGGCTGTGTCCGCGGCCTATTTTTGGCACGCGGAGGCCGCTCGCAAAGTCTCGCCCCAGTCCGAGTCCGGCGGACGAAGTTGGCCAGCCGCTCCCCCCAAGGCTATAGCCCACCCGTTTTTGGGCCATTTTTCCGCTGGACGAACTTAGCGCCCCGGCCTTCGGCCAGTTATTTTTGGGTACGGCTGTGCCCGCGGCCTATTTTTGGCACGCGGAGGCCGCTCGCAAAGTCTCGCCCCATTCCGAGTCCGGCGGACGAAGTTGGCCAGCCCCTCCCCCCAAGGCTATAGCCCACCCGTTTTTTGGCCATTTTTCCGCAGGGGGGTTTGGCCGCGCCGACCTTCGGGGGGTAATTTTTGGGCACGGCTGTGCCCGTGGCCTATTTTTTGCACGCGGAGGCCGCTCGTAAAGTCTCGCCCAATTCCGAGTCCGGCGGACGAAGTGGGCCAGCCCCTCCCCCCAAGGCTATAGCCCACCCGTTTTTTGGCCATTTTTCCACTGGACGAACATGGCGCCCCGGCCTTCCGGCGGTTAATTTTGGGCGCGGCTGTGCCCGCGGCCTATTTTTGGCACGCGGAGGCCGCTTGCAAAGTCTCTCCCCATTCCGAGCCCGGCGGACGAAGTTGGCCAGCCCCACCGCCCAAGGCTATAGCCCACCCGTTTTTTGGCCATTTTTCCGCTGGACAAACTTCGCGCCCCGGCCTTCGGGCGGTTATTTTTGGGCTCGGCTGTGCCTGCAGCCTATTTTTGGCACGCGGAGGCCGCTCGCAAAGTCTCGCCCCTTTCCGAGTCCGGCGGACGAAGTGGGCCAGCCCCTCCCCCCAAAGCTATAGCCCACCCGTTTTTTGGCCATTTTTCCGCTGGGGGGTTTGGGCGCGCCGACCTTCGGGAGGTTATTTTTGGGCGCGGCTGTGGCCGCGGCCTATTTTTGGCACGCGGAGGCCGCTCGCAAAGTCTCGCCCCATTCCGTGTCCGGCGGACGAAGTTGGCCAGCCCCTCCCCCCAAAGCTATAGCCCACCCGTTTTTTGGCCATTTTTCCGCAGGGGGGTTTGGCCGCGCCGACCTTCGGGGGGTAATTTTTGGGCACGGCTGTGCCCGTGGCCTATTTTTTGCACGCGGAGGCCGCTCGTAAAGTCTCGCCCAATTCCGAGTCCGGCGGACGAAGTGGGCCAGCCCCTCCCCCCAAGGCTATAGCCCACCCGTTTTTTGGCCATTTTTCCGCTGGACGAACTTGGCGCCCCGGCCTTCGGGTGGCTATTTTTGGGCGCGCCTGTGCCCGCGGCCTATTTTTAGCACGCGGAGGCCGCTCGCAAAGTCTCGCCCCAGTCCGAGTCCGGCGGACGAAGTTGGCCAGCCGCTCCCCCCAAGGCTATAGCCCACCCGTTTTTGGGCCATTTTTCCGCTGGACGAACTTAGCGCCCCGGCCTTCGGCCAGTTATTTTTGGGTACGGCTGTGCCCGCGGCCTATTTTTGGCACGCGGAGGCCGCTCGCAAAGTCTCGCCCCATTCCGAGTCCGGCGGACGAAGTTGGCCAGCCCCTCCCCCCAAGGCTATAGCCCACCCGTTTTTTGGCCATTTTTCCGCAGGGGGGTTTGGCCGCGCCGACCTTCGGGGGGTAATTTTTGGGCACGGCTGTGCCCGTGGCCTATTTTTTGCACGCGGAGGCCGCTCGTAAAGTCTCGCCCAATTCCGAGTCCGGCGGAGGAAGTGGGCCAGCCCCTCCCCCCAAGGCTATAGCCCACCCGTTTTTTGGCCATTTTTCCGCTGGACGAACATGGCGCCCCGGCCTTCGGCCGGTTATTTTTGGGTGCGGCTCTGTCCGCGGCCTATTGTAGGCACACGGAGGCCACTCGCAATGTCTCTCCCCATTCCGAGTCCGGCGGACGAAGTTGGCCAGCCCCTCCCCCCAAGGCTATAGCCCATCTGTTTTTTCATCATTTTTCCGCTGGGGGGTTTGGGCGTGCCGACCTTCGGGGGGTTATTTTTGGGTACGGCTATGCCCACGGCCTAGTATTGGCACGCGGAGGCCGCTCGCAAAGTCTCGCCCCATTCCGAGTCCGGCGGACTTTTCTGCCAGCCCCTCCCCCCAATGCTATAGCCCACCCTTTTTTTGGACATTTTTCCGCTGGACAAACTTGGCGCCCCGGCCTTCGGGTGGTTATTTTTGGGCGCGGCTGTGTCTGCAGTCTATTTTTGGCACGCGGAGGCCGTTCGCAAAGTCTTAGCCCATTCCGAGTCCGGCGGACGAAGTTGGCCAGCCCCTCCCCCCAAGGCTATAGCCCACCCGTTTTTTGGCCATTTTTCCGCAGGGGGGTTTGGCCGCGCCGACCTTCGGGGGGTAATTTTTGGGCACGGCTGTGCCCGCGGCCTATTTTTTGTACGCGGAGGCCGCTCGTAAAGTCTCGCCCCATTCCGAGTCCGGCGGACGAAGTTGGCCAGCCCCTCCCCCCAAGGCTATAGCCCACCCGTTTTTTGGCCATTTTTCCGCTGGACGAACTTGGCGCCCCGGCGTCCGGGTGGCTATTTTTGGGCGCGGCTGTGCCCGTGGCCTATTTTTGGCACGCGGAGGCCGCTCGCAAAGTCTCGCCCCATTCCGAGTCCGGCGGACGAAGTTGGCCAGCCCCTCCCCCCAAGGGTTTAGCGCACCCGTTTTTTGGCCATATTTCCGCTGAGGGGTTTGGGCGCGCCGACCTTCAGGGGGTTATTTTTGGGCGCGCCTGTGCCCGTGTCTATTTTTGGCACGCGGAGGCCGCTCGGAAAGTCTCGCCTCATTCCGAGTCCGGTGGACGAAGTGGGCCAGCCCCTCCCCCCAATGCTATAGCCCACCCGTTTTTTGGCCATTTTTCCACTGGACGAACATGGCGCCCCGGCCTTCCGGCTGTTATTTTTGGGCGCGGCTGTTGCCGCGGCCTATTTTTGGCATGCGGAGGCTGCTCGCAATGTCTCACCGCATTCCGAGTCCGGCGGACGAAGTTGGCCAGCCCCTCCCCCCAAGGCTATAGCCCACCCGTTTTTTGGCCATTTTTCCGCTGGACGAACTTGGCGCCCCGGATTTCGGGCGGTTATTTTTGGGCGCGGCTGTGCCCGCGGCCTATTTTTGGCACGCGGAGGCCGCTCGCAAATTCTCGCCCCATTCCGAGTCCGGCGGACGAAGTTGGCCAGCCCCTCCCCCCAAGGCTATAGCCCACCCGTTTTTTGGCCATTTTTCCGCTGGGGGGTTTGGGCGCGCCGACCTTCGGGGGGTTATTTTTGGGCGCGGCTGTGCCCGCGGCCTATTTTTGGCACGCGGAGGCCGTTCGTAAAGTCTCGCCCCATTCCGAGTCCGGCGGACGAAGTTGGCCAGCCCCTCCCCCCAAGGCTATAGCCCACCCGTTTTTTGGCCATTTTTCCGCTGGACGAACTTGGCGCCCCGGCCTTCGGGTGGCTATTTTTGGGCGCGGCTGTGCCCGCGGCCTATTTTTGGCACGCGGAGGCCGCTCGCAAAGTCTCGCCCCATTCCGAGTCCGGCGGACGAAGTTGGCCATCCCCTCCCCCCAAGGGTTTAGCCCACCCGTTTTTTGGCCATATTTCCGCTGGGGGGTTTGGGCGCGCCGACCTTCAGGGGGTTATTTTTGGGCGCGGCTGTGCCCGTGTCTATTTTTGTCACGCGGAGGCCGCTCGGAATGTCTCGCCCCATTCCGAGTCCGGTGGATGAAGTGGGCCAGCCCCTCCCCCCAATGCTATAGCCCACCCGTTTTTTGGCCATTTTTCCGCAGGACGAACTTGGCGACCCGGCCTTCGGGCCGTTATTTTTGGACGCGGCTGTGGCCGCGGCCTATTTTTGGCACGCGGAGGCTGCTTGCAAAGTCTCGCCCCATTCCGAGTCCGGCGGACGAAGTTGGCCAGCCCCTCCCCCCAAGGCCATAGCCCACCCGTTTTTTGGCCATTTTTCCGCTGGACGAACTTGGCACCCCGGCTTTCGGGCTGTTATTTTTGGGCGCGGCTGTGCCCGTGGCCTATTTTTGCCACGCGGAGGCTGCTCGCAAAGTCTCACCCCATTCCGAGTCCGGCGGACGAAGCTGGCCAGCCCCTTCCCCCAAGGCTATAGCCCACCCGTTTTTTGGCCATTTTTCCGCAGGACGAACTTGGCGACCCGGCCTTCGGGCCATTATTTTTGGGCGCGGCTGTGCCCGTGTCTATTTTTGTCACGCGGAGGCCGCTCGGAATGTCTCGCCCCATTCCGAGTCCGGTGGATGAAGTGGGCCAGCCCCTCCCCCCAATGCTATAGCCCACCCGTTTTTTGGCCATTTTTCCGCTGGACGAACTTGGCGCCCCGGCCTTCGGGTGGCTATTTTTGGGCGCGCCTGTGCCCGCGGCCTATTTTTAGCACGCGGAGGCCGCTCGCAAAGTCTCGCCCCAGTCCGAGTCCGGCGGACGAAGTTGGCCAGCCGCTCCCCCCAAGGCTATAGCCCACCCGTTTTTGTGGCCTTTTTCCGCTGGACGAAGTTGGCGCCCCGGGTTTCGGGCAGTTATTTTTGGGCGCGGCTGTGCCACGGCCTATTTTTGGCACACGGAGGCGCCTCGTAAACTCTCGGCCCATTCCGAGTCCGGCGGACGAAGTGGGCCAGCCCCACCCCCCAAGGCTATAGCCCACCCGTTTTTGTGGCGTTTTTCCGCTGGACGAACTTGGCGCCCCGGCCTTCGGGCGGGTAGTTTTGGGCGCGGCTGTGCCCGCGGCCTTTTTTTGGCACACGGAGGCACCTCGCAAAGTCTCGCGCCATTCCGAGTCCGGCGGACGAAGTTGCCCAGCCCCACCCCCCAAGGCTATAGCCCATCCGTTTTTGTGGCCATTTTCCGCTGGACGAACTTGGCGCCCCGGCCTTCGGGCGGGTATTTTTAATCGCGGCTGTGTCCGCGGCCTATTTTTGGCACACTGAGGTGCCTCGCAAAGTCTCGCGCCATTCCGAGTCCGGCGGACGAAGTTGGCCAGCCCCACCCCCCAAGGCTATAGCCCACCCGTTTTTGTGGCGTTTTTCCGCTGGACGAACTTGGCGCCCCGGCCTTCGGGCGGGTATTTTTGGGCGCGGCTGTGCCCGCGGCCTTTTTTTGGCACACGGAGGCGCCTAGCAAAGTCTCGCACCATTCTGAGTCCGGCGGACGAAGTTGGCCAGTCCCACCCCCCAAGGCTATAGCCCACCCGTTCTTCTGGCCTTTTTCTGCTGGACGAACTTGGCGCCCCGGCCTTCGGGTGGGTATTTTTGGTCGCGGCTGTGCCCGCGGCCTATTTTTGGCACACGGAGGCTCCTCGCAAAGTCTCGCGCCATTCCGAGTCCGGCAGACGAAGTTGGCCAGCCCCACCCCCCAAGGCTATAGCCCAATCGTTTTTTTGGCCTTTTTCCGCTGGACGAACTTGGCGCCCCGGACTTCGGGCGGGTATTTTTGGGCGCGGCTGTGCCCGCGGCCTATTTTTGGCACACGGAGGGTCCTCGTAAAGTCTCGCGCCATTCCGAGTCCGGCGGACGAAGTTGGCCAGCCCCACCCCCCAAAGGCTATAGCCCACCCGTTTTTGTGGCCTTTTTCCGCTGGACGAACTAGGCGCCCCGGCCTTCGGGGGGGTATTTTTGGCCGCGGCTGTGCCCGCGGCCTATTTTTGGCACACGGAGGCTCCTCGCAAAGTCTCGCGCCATTCCGAGTCCGGCAGACGAAGTTGGCCAGCCCCACCCCCCAAGGCTATAGCCCAATCGTTTTTTTTGGCCTTTTTCCGCTGGACGAACTTGGCGCCCGGGCCTTCGGGGGGGTATTTTTGGAGGCGGCTGTGCCCGCGGCCTATTTTTGGCACACGGAGGCGCCTAGCAAAGTCTCGCGCCATTCTGAGTCCGGCGGACGAAGTTGGCCAGTCCCACCCCCCAAGGCTATAGCCCACCCGTTTTTCTGTCCTTTTTCTGCTGGACGAACTTGGCGCCCCGGCCTTCGAGCGGGTATTTTTGGTCGCGGCTGTGCCCGCGGCCTATTTTTGGCACACGGAGGCTCCTCGCAATGTCTCGCGCCATTCCGAGTCCGGCAGACGAAGTTGGCCAGCCCCACCCCCCAAGGCTATAGCCCAATCGTTTTTTTGGCCTTTTTCCGCTGGACGAACTTGGCGCCCCGGCCTTCGAGCGGGTATTTTTGGGTGCGGCTGTGCCCGCGGCCTATTTTTGGCACACGGAGGGGCCTCGTAAAGTCTCGCGCCATTCCGAGTCCGGCGGACGAAGTTGGGCAGCCCCACCCCCCAAAGGCTATAGCCCACCCATTTTTGTGGCCTTTGTCCGCTGGACGAACTTGGAGCCCCGGCCTTCGGGTGGGTATTTTTGGGTGCGGCTGTGCCCGCGGCCTATTTATGGCACACGGAGGCGCCTCGCAAAGTCTCGCGCCATTCTGAGACCGGCGGACGAAGTTGGTAAGCCCCACCCCCCAAGGCTATAGCCCACCCGTTTTTGTGGCCTTTTTCCGCTGGACGAACTAGGCGCCCCGGCCTTCGGGGGGGTATTTTTGGCCGCGGCTGTGCCCGCGGCCTATTTTTGGCACACGGAGGCTCCTCGCAAAGTCTCGCGCCATTCCGAGTCCGTTGGACGAAGTGGGCCAGCCCAATCCCCCAAGCCTATAGCCCACCCGATTTTTTGGCCTTTTTCCGCTGGACGAACTTGGCGCCCCGGTCTTCGGGCTGGTATTTTTGGGCGCGGCTGTGTCCGCGGCCTATTTTTGGCACACGGAGGCGCCTCGCAAAGTCTCGCGCCATTCCGATTCCGGCGGACGAAGTTTCCCAGCCCCACCCCCCAAGGCTATAGCCCACCCGTTTTTGTGGCAATTTTCCGCTGGACGAACTTGGCGCCCCGGCCTTCGGGCGGGTATTTTTAATAACGGCTGTGTCCGCGGCCTATTTTTGGCTCACGGAGATGCCTCGCAAAGTCTCGCACCATTCCGAGTGCGGCGGACAAAGTGGGCCAGCCCCAACCCTCAATGCTATAGACCACCCGTTTTTGTGGCCTTTTTCCACTGGACGAACTTGGCGCCCCGGCCTTAGGGCAGTTATTTTTGGGCGCGGCTGTGCCCGCGGCCTATTTTTGGCACACGGAGGCGCCTCGCAAACTCTCGCGCCATTCCGAGTCCGGCGGACGAAGTTGGCCAGCCCCACCCCCCAAGGCTATAGCCCACCCGTTTTTGTGGCCATTTTCCGCTGGACGAACTTGGCGCCCCAGCCTTCGGGCGGGTATTTTTAAGCGCGGCTGTGCCGGCGACCTATTTTTGATACACCGAGGCGCCTCACAAAGTCTCGCGCCATTCCGAGTCTGGCGGACGAAGTGGGCCAGCCCCACCCCCCAAGGCTATAGCCCACCCGTTTTTGTAGCCTTTTTCCGCTGGACGAACTTGGCGCCCCGGCCTTCGGGCGGGTATTTTTGGGCGCGGCTGTGCCCGCGGCCAATTTTTGGCACACGGACGTGCCACGCAAAGACTCGCGCCATTCCGAGTGCGGCGGACGATGTGGGCCAGCCCCATCCCCCAAGGCTATAGACCACCCGTTTTTGTGGCATTTTTCCACTGGACGAACTTGGCGCCCCTGCCTTCGGGCGGGTATTTTTGGGCGCGGCTGTGCCCGCGGCCTATTTTTGGCACACGGAGGCGCCTCGCAAAGTCTCGCGCCATTCCGATTCCGGCGGACGAAGTTTCCCAGCCCCACCCCCCAAGGCTATAGCCCACCCGTTTTTGTGGCCATTTTCCGCTGGACGAACTTGGCGCCCCGGCCTTCGGGCGGGTATTTTTAATCACGACTGTGTCCGCAGCCTATTTTTGGCACACTGAGGTGCCTCGCAAAGTCTCGCGCCATTCCGAGTCCGGCGGACGAAGTGGGCCAGCCCCACCCCCCAAGGCTATAGCCCACCCGTTTTTGTGGCGTTTTTCCGCTGGACGAACTTGGCGCCCCGGCCTTCGGGCGGGTATTTTTGGGCGCGGCTGTGCCCGCGGCCTTTTTTTGGCACACGGAGGCGCCTCGCAACGTCTCGCTCCATTCCGAGTCCGGCGGACGAAGTTGCCCAGCCCCACCACCCAAGGCTATAGCCCACCCGTTTTTGTGGCCTTTTTCCGCTGGACGAACTTGGCGCCCTGGCCTTCGGGCGGGTATTTTTAAGCGCAGCTGTGTCCGCGGCCTATTTTTGGCACACGGAGGCGCCTCGCAAAGGCTCGCGCCATTCCGAGTGTGGCGGACGAAGTGGGCCAGCCCCACCCCCCAAGGCTATAGCCCACCCGTTTTTGTAGCCTTTTTCCGCTGGACGAACTTGGCGCCCCGGCCTTCGGGCGGGTATTTTTGGGCGCGGCTGTGCCCGCGGCCAATTTTTGGCACACGGAGGTGCCACGCAAAGACTCGCGCCATTCCGAGTGCGGCGGACGATGTGGGCCAGCCCCATCCCCCAAGGCTATAGACCACCCGTTTTTGTGGCATTTTTCCACTGGACGAACTTGGCGCCCCTGCCTTCGGGCGGGAATTTTTGGGCGCGGCTGTGTCCGCGGCCTATTTTTGGCACACGGAGGCGCCTCGCAAAGTCTCTAGCCATTCCGATTCCGGCGGACGAAGTTTCCCAGCCCCACCCCCCAAGGCTATAGCCCTCCCGTTTTTGTGGCCATTTTCCGCTGGACGAACTTGGCGCCCCGGCCTTCGGGCGGGTATTTTTAATCACGGCTGTGTCCGCGGCCTATTTTTGGCACACTGAGGCGCCTCGCAAAGTCTCGCGCCATTCCGAGTCCGGCGGACGAAGTTGGCCAGCCCCACCCCCCAAGGCTATAGCCCACCCGTTTTTGTGGCCTTTTTCCACTGGACGAACTTGGCGCCCCGGCCTTAGGGCAGTTATTTTTGGGCGCGGCTGTGCCCGCGGCCTATTTTTGGCACACGGAGGCGCCTCACAAACTCTCGCGCCATTCCGAGTCCGGCGGACGAAGTTGGCCAGCCCCACCCCCCAAGGCTATAGCCCACCCGTTTTTGTGGCCATTTTCCGCTGGACGAACTTGGCGCCCCGGCCTTCGGGCGGGTATTTTTAAGCGCGGCTGTGCCGGCGACCTATTTTTGATACACCGAGGCGCCTCACAAAGTCTCGCGCCATTCCGAGTCTGGCGGACGAAGTGGGCCAGCCCCACCCCCCAAGGCTATAGCCCACCCGTTTTTGTAGCCTTTTTCCGCTGGACGAACTTGTCGCCCCGGCCTTCGGGCGGGTATTTTTGGGCGCGGCTGTGCCCGCGGCCAATTTTTGGTACACGGAGGTGCCACGCAAAGACTCGCGCCATTCCGAGTGCGGCGGACGAAATGGGCCAGCCCCATCCCCCAACGCTATAGACCACCCGTTTTTGTGGCATTTTTCCACTGGACGAACTTGGCGCCCCTGCCTTCGGGCGGGTATTTTTTGGCGCGGCTGTTCCCGCGGCCTATTTTTGGCCCACGGAGGCGCCTCGCAAAGTCTCGCGCCATTCCGATTCCGGCGGACGAAGTTGCCCAGCCCCACCCCCCAAGGCTATAGCCCATCCGTTTTTGTGGCCATTTTCCGCTGGACGAACTTGGCGCCCCGGCCTTCGGGCGGGTATTTTTAATCGCGGCTGTGTCCGCGGCCTATTTTTGGCACACTGAGGCGCCTCGCAAAGTCTCGCGCCATTCCGAGTCCGGTGGACGAAGTTGGCCAGCCCCACCCCCCAAGGCTATAGCCCACCCGTTTTTGTGGCGTTTTTCCGCTGGACGAACTTGGCGCCCCGGCCTTCGGGCGGGTATTTTTGGGCGCGGCTGTGCCCGCGGCCTTTTTTTGGCACACGGAGGCGCCTCGCAAAGTCTCGCGCCATTCCGAGTCCGGCGGACGAAGTTGCCCAGCCCCACCACCCAAGGCTATAGCCCACCCGTTTTTGTGGCCTTTTTCCGCTGGACGAACTTGGCGCCCCGGCCTTCGGGCGGGTATTTTTGGGTGTGGCTGTGCCCGCGGCCTATTTTTGGCACACGGAGGTGCCTCGCAAATCCTCGCGCCATTCCGAGTATGGCGGACGAAGTGGGGCAGCTCCATCCCTCAAGGCTATAGACCACCCGTTTTGTGGCCTTTTTCCACTGGATGAAGTTGGCGCCCCGGCCTTCGGGCGGGTATTTTTGGGCGCGGCTGTGCCCGCGGCCTTTTTTTGGCACACCGAGGCACCTCGCAAAGTCTCGCGCCATTCCGAGTCCGGCGGACGAAGTGGGCCAGCCCCATCCCCCAAGGCTATAGCCCACCCGTTTTTGTGGCCTTTTTCCGCTGGACGAACATGGCGCCCCGGCCTTCGGTCGGTTATCTTTGTGCGCGGCTGTGCCCGCGGCCTATTTTTGGCACACGGAGGCACCTCGCAAAGTCTCGCGCCATTCCGAGTCCGGCGGACGAAGTGGGCCAGCCCCACCCCCCAAGGCTATAGCCCACCCGTTTTTGTGCCCTTTTTCCGCTGGACGAACTTGGCGCCCCGCCCTTCGGTCGGTTATTTTTGGGCACGGCTGTGCCCGCGGCCTATTTTTGGCAAACGGAGGTGCCTCGCAAGGTCTCGTGCCATTCCGAGTCCGGAGGACGAAGTCGGCCAGCCCCACCCCCCAAGGCTATAGACCACCCGTTTTTGTGGCCGTTTTCCACTGGACGAACTTGGCGCCCCGGCCTTCGGGCGGGTATTTTCGGGCGCGGTGTGCCCACGGCCTATTTTTGGCACACGGAGGTGCTTGCAAAGTCTCGCGCCATTCCGAGTCCGGCGGACGAAGTTGGCCAGCCCCACCCCCCAAGGCTATAGCCCAACCGTTTTTGTGGCCTTTTTCCGCTGGACAAACTAGGCGCCCCGGCTTTCGGGCGGGTTTTTTTAAGCGCGGTTGTGCACGTGGCCTATTTTTGGCACATGGAGGCGCCTCGAAAAGTCTCGCGCCATTCCGAGTCCGGCGGACGAAGTGGGCCAGCTCCACCCCCCAAGGCTATAGCCCATCCGTTTTTGTGGCCTTTTTCCGCTGGAAGAACTTGGCGCCAAGGCCTTCGGTCTGTTATTTTTGGGCGCGGCTGTGCCCGTGGCCTATTTTTGGCACACGGACGCGCCTCGCAAAGTCTCGCGCCATTCCGAGTGCGGCGGACAAAGTGGACCAGCCCCAACCCCCAAGGCTATAGCCCACCCGTTTTTGTGGCCTTTTTCCGCTGGACGAACTTGGCGCCCCGGCCTTCGGGCGGGTATTTTTGTTTGTGGCTGGGCCCGTGGCCTATTTTTGGCACACGGAGGTGCCTCGCAAAGTCTCGCGCCATTCCGAGTCCGGCGGACGAAGTTGGCCAGCCCCACCCCCCAAGCCTATAGCCCACCCGTTTTTGTGGCCTTTTTCGGTTGGACGAACTTGGCGCCCCGGCCTTCGGGCGGGTATTTTTGGGCGCAGCTGTGCCCGCGGCCTATTTTTGGCACACGGAGGCGCCTCGCAAAGGCTAACGCCATTCCGAGCCCGGCGGACGAAGTGGGCCAGCCCCACCCCCCAAGGCTATAGCCCACCCGTTTTTGTGCCCTTTTTCCGCTGGACGAACTTGGCGCCCCGGCCTTCGGTCGGTTATTTTTGGGCGCGGCTGTGCCCGCGGCCTATTTTTGGCAAACGGAGGTGCCTCTCAAAGTCTCGTGCCATTCCGAGTCTGGCGGACGAAGTCGGCCAGCCCCACCCCCGAAGGCTATAGCCCACCCGTTTTTGTGGGCTTTTTCCGTTGGACGAACTTGGCGGCCCGGCCTTCGGGCGGGTATTTTTGGGCCCGGCTGTGCCCACAGCCTATTTTTTGCACACGGAGGTCCCTCGCAAATAGTCGCGCCATTCCGAGTCCTGCGGACGAAGTGGGCCACCCCATCCCCCAAGGCTATAGACCACCCGTTTTTGTGGCCTTTTTCCACTGGACGAACTTGGCGCCCCGGCCTTCGGGCGGGTATTTTCGGGTGCGGTGTGCCCGCGGCCTATTTTTGGCACACGGAGGTGCTCGCAAAGTCTCGCGCCATTCCGAGTCCGGCGGACGAAGTTGGCCAGCCCCACCCCCCAAGGCTATAGCCCAACCGTTTTTGTGGCCTTTTTCCGCTGGACAAACTAGGCGCCCCGGCTTTCGGGCGGGTATTTTTAAGTGCGGTTGTGCCCGTGGCCTATTTTTGGCACACGAAGGTGCCCCGCAAAGTCTCGCGCCATTCCGAGTCCGGCGGACGAAGTTGGCCAGCCCCACCCCCCAAGCCTATAGCCCACCCATTTTTGTGGCCTTTTTCCGTTGGACGAACTTGGCGCCCCGGCCTTCGGGCGGGTATTTTTGGGTGTGGCTGTGCCCGCGGCCTATTTTTGGCACACGGAGGCGCCTCGCAAAGGCTAACGCCATTCCGAGCCCGGCGGACGAAGTGGGCCAGCCCCACCCCCCAAGGCTATAGCCCACCCGTTTTTGTGCCCTTTTTCCGCTGGACGAACTTGGCGCCCTGGCCTTCGGTCGGTTATTTTTGGGCGCGGCTGTGCCCGCGGCCTATTTTTGGCAAACGGAGGTGCCTCGCAAAGTCTCGTGCCATTCCGAGTCTGGCGGACGAAGTCGGCCAGCCCCACCCCCCAAGGCTATAGCCCATCCGTTTTTGTGGGCTTTTTCCGTTGGACGAACTTGGCGGCCCGGCCTTCGGGCGGGTATTTTTGGGCCCGGCTGTGCCCACGGCCTATTTTTGGCACACGGAGGTCCCTCGCAAATACTCGCGCCATTCCGAGTCCTGCGGACGAAGTGGGCCACCCCATCCCCCAAGGCTATAGACCACCCGTTTTTGTGGCCTTTTTCCACTGGACGAACTTGGCGCCCCGGCCTTCGGGCGGGTATTTTCGGGCGCGGTGTGCCCGCGGCCTATTTTTGGCACACGGAGGTGCTCGCAAAGTCTCGCGCCATTCCGAGTCCGGCGGACGAAGTTGGCCAGCCCCACCCCCCAAGGCTATAGCCCAACCGTTTTTGTGGCCTTTTTCCGCTGGACAAACTAGGCGCTCCGGCTTTCGGGCGGGTATTTTTAAGCGCGGTTGTGGCCGTGGCCTATTTTTGGCACACGGAGGCGCCTCGAAAAGTCTCGCGCCATTCCGAGTCCGGCGGACGAAGTGGGCAGCTCCACCCCCCAAGGCTATAGCCCATCCGTTTTTGTGGCCTTTTTCCGCTGGAAGAACTTGGCGCCCCGGCCTTCGGTCTGTTATTTTTGGGCGCGGCTGTGCCCGCGGCCTATTTTTGGCACACGGACGCGCCTCGCAAAGTCTCGCGCCATTCCGAGTGCGGCGGACAAAGTGGACCAGCCCCAACCCCCAAGGCTATAGACCACCCGTTTTTGTGGCCTTTTTCCACTGGACGAACTTGGCGACCCGGCCTTCGGGCGGGTATTTTTGGGTACGGCTGTGCCCGGGCCTATTTTTGGCACACGGAGGCGCCTCACAAAGTCTCGCGCCATTCCGAGTCCGGCGGACGAAGTTGGGCAGCCCCACCCCCCAAGGCTATAGCCCACCCGTTTTTGTGGCCTTTTTCCGCTGGGAGAACTTGGCGCCCTGGCCTTCGGGCGGGTATTTTTGGACGCGGCTGTGTCCGCGGCCTATTTTTTGCACACGGAGGTGCCTCGCAAAGCCTCGTGCCATTCCGAGTCCGGCGGACGAAGTCGGCCAGCCCCACCTCCCAAGGCTATAGCCCACCCGTTTTTGTGGCCTTTTTCCGCTGGACGAACTTGGCGCCCCGGCCTTCGGGCGGTTATTTTTGGGCGCGGCTGTGCCCGCGGCCTATTTTTGGCACACGGAGGTGCCTCGCAAAGTCTCGCGCCATTCCGAGTCCGGCGGACGAAGATGTCCAGCCCCACCCCCCAAAGCTATAGCCCACCCGTTTTTGTGGCCTTTTTCCGCTGGACGAACTTGGCGCCCCGGCCATCGGGGGTTATTTTTGGGAGCGACTGTGCCCGCGGCCTATTTTTGGCACACGGAGGCCCCTCGGAAAGTCTCGCGCCATTCCGAGTCCGGCGGACGAAGTTGGCCGGCCCCACCTCCCAAGGCCATAGCCCACCCGTTTTTGTGGCCTTTTTCCGCTGGACGAACCTGGCGCCCCGGCTTTCGGGCGGTTATTTTTGGGCGCGTCTGTGCCCGCGACCTATTTTTGACACACGGAGGCCCCTCGCAAAGTCTCGCGCCATTCCGAGTCCGGCGGACAAAGTTGGCCAGCCCCACCTCCCAAGGCTATAGCCCACCCGTTTTTGTGGCCTTTTTCCGCTGGACGAACTTGGCGCCCCGGCCTTCGGGCGGTTATTTTTGGGCGCGGCTGTGCCTACGGCCTATTTTTGGCACACGGAGGCCCCTCGTAAAGTCTCGCGCCATTCCGAGTCCGGCGGACGAAGTCGGCCAGCCCCACCCCCCAAAGCTATAGCCCACCCGTTTATGTGGCCTTTTTCCGCTGGACGAACTTGGCGCCCCGGCCGTCGGGGGTTATTTTTGGGAGCGGCTGTGCCCGCAGCCTATTTTTGGCACACGGAGGCCCCTCGCAAAGTCTCGCGCCATTCCGAGTCCGGCGGACGAAGTTGGCCAGCCCCACCCCCCAAGGCTATAGCCCACCCGTTTTTGTGGCCTTTTTCCGCTGGACGAACTTGGCGCCCCGGCCTTCAGGTGGTTATTTTTTGGCGCGGATGTGGCCGCGGCCTATTTTTGGTACACGGAAGGCCCTCGCAAAGCCTCGCGCCATTCCGAGTCCGGCGGACGAAGATGGCCAGCCCCACCCCCCAAGGCTATAGCCCACCCGTTTTTGTTGCCTTTTTCCGCTGGACGAACTTGGCGCCCCGGCATTCCGGCGGTTATTTTTGGGCGCGGATGTGGCCGCGGCCTATTTTTGGCACACGGAGGGCCCTCGCAAAGTCTCGCACCATTCCGAGTCCGGCGGACGAAGTTGGCCAGCCCCACCCCCTAAAGCTATAGCCCATCCGTTTTTGTGGCCTTTTTCCGCTGGACGAACTTAGCGGCCTACCTTCGGGCGGTTATTTTTGGGCGCGGCTGTGCCCGCGGCCTATTTTTGGCACACGGAGGCCCCTCGCAAAGTCTAGCGCCATTCCGAGTCCGGCGGACGAAGTTGGCCAGCCCCACCCCCCAAGGCTATAGCCCACCCGTTTTTTGTGGCCTTTTTCCGCTGGACGAACCTGGCGCCCCGGCATTCGGGCGGTTATTTTTGGGCGCGTCTGTGCCCGCGGCCCATTTTTGGTACACGGAGGCCCCTCGAAATGTCTCGCGCCATTCCGAGTCCGGCGGACGAAGTTGGCCAGCCCCACCCCCCAAAGCTATAGCCCACCCGTTTTTGTGGCCTTTTTCCGCTGGACGAACTTGGCGCCCCGGCCGTCGGGGGTTATTTTTGGGAGCGGCTGTGCCCATAGCCTATTTTTGGCACACGGAGGCCCCTCGCAAAGTCTCGCTCCATTCCGAGTCCGGCGGACGAAGTTGGCCAGCCCCACCCCGCAAGCTATAGCCCACCCGTTTTGTGGCCTTTTTCCGCTGGACGAACTTGGCGCCCCGGCCTTCGGGCGGTTATTTTTAGGTACGGCTGTGCCCGCGGCCTATTTTTGGCACACGGAGGTCCCTCGTAAAGTCTCGCACCATTCCGAGTCCGGCGGACGAAGTCGGCCAGCCCCACCCCCCAAAGCTATAGCCCACCCGTTTTTGTGGCCTTTTTCCGCTGGACGAACTTGGCGCCCCGGCCGTCGGGGGTTATTTTTGGGAGCGGCTGTGCCTGCAGCCTATTTTTGGCACACGGAGTCCCCTTGCAAAGTCTCGCGCCATTCCGAGTCCGGCGGTCGAAGTTGGCCAGCCCCACCCCCCAAGGCTATAGCCCACCCGTTTTTGTGGCCTTTTTCCGCTGGACGAACTTGGCGCCCAGTCCTTCGGGCGGTTATTTTTAGGTGCGGCTGTGCCCGTGGCCTATTTTTGGCACACGGAGGTCCCTCGCAAAGTCTCGCGCCCTTCCGAGTCCCGCGGACGAAGTCGGCCAGCCCCACCCCCTAAGGCTATAGCCCACCCGTTTTTGTGGCCTTTTTCCGCTGGACGAACTTGGCGCCCTACCTTCGGGCGGTTATTTTTGGAGGCGGCTGTGCCCGCGGCCTATTTTTGGCACACGGAGGCCCCTCGCAAAGTCTAGCGCCGTTCCGAGTCCGGCGGACGAAGTTGGCCAGCCCCACCCCCCAAGGCTATAGCCCACCCGTTTTTTGTGGCCTTTTTCCGCTGGACGAACTTGGCGCCCCGGACTTCGGGCGGTTAGTTTTGGGCGCGGCTATGCCCGCGGCCCATTTTTTCGCACACGGAGGCCCCTCGAAATGTCTCGCTCCATTCCGAGTCCGGTGGACGAAGTTGGCCATCCCCACCTCCCAAGGCCATAGCCCACCTGTTTTTGTGGCCTTTTTCCGCTGGACGAACCTGGCGCCCCGGCTTTCGGGCGGTTATTTTTGGGCGCGTCTGTGCCCGCAGCCTATTTTTGACACACGGAGGCCCCTCGCAAAGTCTCGCGCCATTCCGAGTCCGGCGGACAAAGTTGGCCAGCCCCACCTCCCAAGGCTATAGCCCACCCGTTTTTGTGGCCTTTTTCCGCAGGACGAACTTGGCGCCCCGGCCTTCGGGCGGTTATTTTTGGGTGCGGCTGTGCCCGCGGCCTATTTTTGGCACACGGAGGTCTCTCGCAAAGTCTCGCGCCATTCCGAGTCCGGCGGACGAAGTTGGCCAGCCCCACCCCCCAAAGCTATAGCCCACCCGTTTTTGTGGCCTTTTTCCGCTGGACGAACTTGGCGCCCCTGCCTTCGGGAGTTATTTTTGGGGGCGGCTGTGCTCACGGCCTATTTTTGGCACACGGAGGCCCTTCGCAAAGTCTCGCGCCATTCCGAGCCCGGCGGACGAAGTTGGCCAGCCCCACCCCCCAAGGCTATAGCCCACCCGTTTTTGTGGCCTTTTTCCGCTGGACGAACTTGGCGCCCCGGCCTTCGGGCGGTTACTTTTAGGTGCGGCTGTGCCCGCGGCCTATTTTTGGGACACAGAGGTCCCTCGCAAAGTCTCGCGCCATTCCGAGTCCGGCGGACGAAGTCGGCCAGCCCCACCCCGCAAGGCTATAGCCCACCCGTTTTTGTGGCCTTTTTCCGCTGGACGAACTTGGCGCCCCGGCCTTCGGGCGGTTAGTTTTGGGCGCGGCTGTTCCTGCGGCCCATTTTTGGCACACGGAGGCCCCTCGAAATGTCTCGCGCCATTCCGAGTCCGGCGGACAAAGTTGGCCATCCCCACCTCCCAAGGCCATAGCCCACCCGTTTTTGTGGACTTTTTCCGCTGGACGAACTTGGCTCCCCGGCATCCGGGCGGTTTTTGTTGGGCGCGGCTGTACCCGCTGCCTATTTTTGGCACACGGAGGCCCCTCGCAAAGTCTAGCGCCATTCCGAGTCCGGCAGACGAAGTTGGCCAGCCCCACCCCCCAAGGCTATTGCCCACCCGTTTTTGTGGCCTTTTTCCGCTGGACGAACTTGGCTCCCCGGCCTTCGGGCAGTTATTTTTGGGCGAGGCTGTGCTTGCGGCCTATTTTTGGCACATGGAGTCCCCTCGCAAAGTCTCGCGCCATTCCGAGTCCGGCGGACGAAGTTGGCCATCCCCACCCCCCAAGGCTATAGCCCACCCGTTTTTGTGGCCTTTTTCCGCTGGACGAACTTGGCGCCCCGGCCTTCGGGCGGTTATTTTTGGGCGCGGCTGTGCCCGCGGCCTATTTTTGGCACACGGAGGCCCCTCGCAAAGTCTCGCGCCATTCCGAGTCCGGCGGACGAAGTTGGCCAGCCCCACCCCCCAAGGCTATAGCCCACCCGTTTTTGTGGCCTTTTTCCGCTGGACGAACCTGGCGCCCCGGCATTCGGGCGGTTATTTTTGGGCGCGTCTGTGCCCGCGGCCCATTTTTGGTACACGGAGGCCCCTCGAAATGTCTCGCGCCATTCCGAGTCCGGCGGACGAAGTTGGCCAGCCCCACCCCCCAAAGCTATAGCCCACCCGTTTTTGTGGCCTTTTTCCGCTGGACGAACTTGGCGCCCCGGCCGTCGGGGGTTATTTTTGGGAGCGGCTGTGCCCATAGCCTATTTTTGGCACACGGAGGCCCCTCGCAAAGTCTCGCTCCATTCCGAGTCCGGCGGACGAAGTTGGCCAGCCCCACCCCGCAAGCTATAGCCCACCCGTTTTGTGGCCTTTTTCCGCTGGACGAACTTGGCGCCCCGGCCTTCGGGCGGTTATTTTTAGGTACGGCTGTGCCCGCTGCCTATTTTTGGCACACGGAGGCCCCTCGCAAAGTCTAGCGCCATTCCGAGTCCGGCAGACGAAGTTGGCCAGCCCCACCCCCCAAGGCTATTGCCCACCCGTTTTTGTGGCCTTTTTCCGCTGGACGAACTTGGCTCCCCGGCCTTCGGGCAGTTATTTTTGGGCGAGGCTGTGCTTGCGGCCTATTTTTGGCACATGGAGTCCCCTCGCAAAGTCTCGCGCCATTCCGAGTCCGGCGGACGAAGTTGGCCATCCCCACCCCCCAAGGCTATAGCCCACCCGTTTTTGTGGCCTTTTTCCGCTGGACGAACTTGGCGCCCCGGCCTTCGGGCGGTTATTTTTGGGCGCGGCTGTGCCCGCGGCCTATTTTTGGCACACGGAGGCCCCTCGCAAAGTCTCGCGCCATTCCGAGTCCGGCGGACGAAGTCGGCCAGCCCCACCCCCCAAAGCTATAGCCCATCCGTTTTTGTGGCCTTTTTCCGCTGGACGAACTTGGCGCCCCGGCCGTCGGGGGTTATTTTTGGGATCGGCTGTGCCCGCGGCCTATTTTTGGCACACGGAGGCCCCTCGCAAAGTCTCGCGCCATTCCGAGTCCGGCGGACGAAGTTGGCCAGCCCCACCCCCCAAGGCTATAGCCCACCCGTTTTTGTGGCCTTTTTCCGCTGGACGAACTTGGCGCCCCGGCCATCGGGCGGTTATTTTTAGGTGCGGCTGTGTCCGCGACCTATTTTTGGCACACGGAGGTCCCTCGTAAAGTCTCGCACCATTCCGAGTCCGGCGGACGAAGTCGGCCAGCCCCACCCCCCAAGGCTATAGCCCACCCGTTTTTGTGGCCTTTTTCCGCTGGACGAACTTGGCGCCCCGGCCTTCGGGCGGTTAGTTTTGGGCGCGGCTGTGCCCGCTGCACATTTTTGGCACACGGAGGCCCCTCGAAATGTCTCGCGCCATTCCGAGTCCAGCGGACGAAGTTGGCCATCCCCACCTCCCAAGGCCATAGCCCACCCGTTTTTGTGGCCTTTTTCCGCTGGACGAACCTGGTGTCCCGGCTTTCGGGCGGTTATTTTTGGCAAGTCTGTGCCCGCGGCCTATTTTTGACACACGGAGGCCCCTCTCAAAGTCTCGCGCCATTCCGAGTCCGGCGGACAAAGTTGGCCAGCCCCACCTCCCAAGGCTATAGCCCACCCGTTTTTGTGGCCTTTTTCCGCTGGACGAACTTGGTGCCCCGGCCTTCGGGCGGTTATTTTTGGGCGCGGCTGTGCCCGCGGCCTATTTTTGGCACACGGAGGCCCCTCGCAAAGTCTCGCGCCATTCCGAGTCCGGCGGACGAAGTTGGCCAGCCCCACCCCCCAAGGCTATAGCCCACCCGTTTTTGTGGCCTTTTTCCGCTGGACGAACTTGGCGCCCCGGCCTTCGGGCGGTTATTTTTAGGTGCGGCTGTGCCCGCGGCCTATTTTTGGCACACGGAGGTCCCTCGTAAAGTCTCGTACCATTCCGAGTCCGGCGGACGAAGTGGGCCAGCCCCACCCCCCAAGGCTATAGCCCACCCGTTTTTGTGGCCTTTTTCCGCTGGACGAACTTGGCGCCCCGGCCTTCGGGCGGTTAGTTTTGGGCGCGGCTGTGCCCGCGGCCCATTTTTGGCACACGGAGGCCCCTCGAAATTTCTCGCGCCATTCCGAGTCCGGCGGACGAAGTTGGCCATCCCCACCTCCCAAGGCCATAGCCCACCCGTTTTTGTGGCCTTTTTCCGCTGGATGAACCTGGCGCCCCGGCTTTCGGGCGGTTATTTTTGGGCGCGTCTGTGCCCGCGGCCTATTTTTGACACACGGAGGCCCCTCGCAAAGTCTCGCGCCATTCCGAGTCAGGCAGACGAAGTCGGCCAGCCCCACCCCCCAAAGCTATAGCCCACCCGTTTTTGTGGCCTTTTTCCGCTGGACGAACTTGGCGCCCCGGCCGTCGGGGGTTATTTTTGGGAGCGGCTGTGCCCGCGGCCTATTTTTGGCACACGGAGTCCCCTCGCAAAGTCTCGCGCCATTCCGAGTCCGGCGGTCGAAGTTGGCCAGCCCCACCCCCCAAGGCTATATCCCACCCGTTTTTGTGGCCTTTTTCCGCTGGACGAACTTGGCGCCCCGGCCGTCGGGGGTTATTTTTGGGCGCGGCTGTGCCCGCGGCCCATTTTTGGCACACGGAGGCCCCTCGAAATTTCTCGCGCCATTCCGAGTCCGGCGGACGAAGTTGGCCATCCCCACCTCCCAAGGCCATAGCCCACCCGTTTTTGTGGCCTTTTTCCGCTGGATGAACCTGGCGCCCCGGCTTTCGGGCGGTTATTTTTGGGCGCGTCTGTGCCCGCGGCCTATTTTTGACACACGGAGGCCCCTCGCAAAGTCTCGCGCCATTCCGAGTCCGGCGGACGAAGTCGGCCAGCCCCACCCCCCAAAGCTATAGCCCACCCGTTTTTGTGGCCTTTTTCCGCTGGACGAACTTGGCGCCCCGGCCGTCGGGGGTTATTTTTGGGAGCGGCTGTGCCCGCGGCCTATTTTTGGCACACGGAGTCCCCTCGCAAAGTCTCGCGCCATTCCGAGTCCGGCGGTCGAAGTTGGCCAGCCCCACCCCCCAAGGCTATATCCCACCCGTTTTTGTGGCCTTTTTCCGCTGGACGAACTTGGCGCCCCGGCCGTCGGGGGTTATTTTTGGGAGCTGCTGTGCCCGCGGCCTAGTTTTGGCACACGGAGTCCCCTCGTAAAGTCTCGCGCCATTCCGAGTCCGGCGGACGAAGTTGGCCATCCCCACCTCCCAAGGCCATAGCCCACCCGTTTTTGTGGCCTTTTTCCGCTGGACGAACCTGGCGCCCCGGCTTTCAGGCGGTTATTTTTGGGCGCGTCTGTGCCCGCGGCCTATTTTTGACACACGGAGGCCCCTCGCAAAGTCTCGCTCTATTCCGAGTCCGGCGGACGAAGTCGGCCAGCCCCACCCCCCAAAGCTATAGCCCACCCGTTTTTGTGGCCTTTTTCCGCTGGACGAACTTGGCGCCCCGGCCGTCGGGGGTTATTTTTGGGAGCGGCTGTGCCCGAGGCCTATTTTTGGCACACGGAGTCCCCTCGCAAAGTCTCGCACCATTCCGAGTCCGGCGGACGAAGTTGGCCAACCCCACCCCCTAAGGCTATAGCCCACCCGTTTTTGTGGCCTTTTTCCGCTGGACGAACTTGGCGCCCTACCTTCGGGCGGTTATTTTTGGGGGCGGCTGTGTCCGCGGCCTATTTTTGGCACACGGAGGCCCCTCGGAAAGTCTAGCGCCATTCCGAGTCCGGCGGACGAAGTTGGCCAGCCCCACCCCCCAAGGCTATAGCCCACCCGTTTTTTGTGGCCTTTTTCCGCTGGACGAACTTGGCGCCCCGGCCTTCGGGCGGTTAGTTTTGGGCGCGGCTGTGCCCGCGGCCCATTTTTGGCACACGGAGGCCCCTCGAAATGTCTCGCGCCATTCCGAGTCCGGTGGACGAAGTTGGCCATCCCCAACTCCCAAGGCCATAGCCCACCCGTTTTTGTGGCCTTTTTCCGCTGGACGAACCTGGCGCCCCGGCTTTCGGGCGGTTATTTTTGGGCGCGTCTGTGCCCGCGTTCTATTTTTGGCACACGGAGGTGCCTCGCAAAGTCTCGCGCCATTCCGAGTCCGGCGGACGAAGTCGGCCAGCCCCACCCCCCAAAGCTATAGCCCACCCGTTTTTGTGGCCTTTTTCCGCTGGACGAACTTGGCGCCCCGGCCTTCGGGCGGTTTTTTTCGGGCGCGGCTGTGCCCGCTGCCTATTTTTGGCACATGGAGGCCCCTTGCAAAGTCTCGCGCCATTCCGAGTCTGGCGGACGAAGTTGGCCCGCCCCACCCCCCAAGGCTATAGCCCACCCGTTTTTGTGGCCTTTTTCCGCTGGACGAACTTGGCGCCCCGGCCTTCGGGCGGTTATTTTTGGGCACGGCTGTGCACGTGGCCTATTTTTGGCACACGGAGGCCTTGGCAAAGTCTTGCGCCATTCCGTGTCCGGCGGACGAAGTGGGCCAGCCCCACCTCCCAAGGCCATAGCCCACCCGTTTTTGTGGCCTTTTTCCGCTGGACGAACTTGGCGCCCCGGCCTTCGGGCGGTAATTTTTGGGCGCGGCTGTGCCCGCTGCCTATTTTTGGCACACGGAGGCCCCTCGTAAAGTCTCACGCCATTCCGAGTCCGGCGGACGAAGTTGGCCCGCCCCACCCCCCAAGGCTATAGCCCACCCGTTTTTGTGGCCTTTTTCCGCTGGACGAACTTGGCGACCCGGCCTTCGGGCAGTTATTTTTGGGCGCGGCTGTGCACGTGGCCTATTTTTGGCACACGGAGGCCCTTGCAAAGTCTCGTGCCATTCCGAGTCCGGCGGATGAAGTTGGCCAGCCCCACCTCCCAAGGCCATAGCCCACCCGTTTTTGTGGCCTTTTTCCGCTGGACGAACTTGGCGCCCCGGCCTTCGGGCTGTTATTTTTTGGTGCGGCTGTGCCCGCTGCCTATATTTGGCACACAGAGGCCCCTCGTAAAGTCTCTCGCCATTCCGATTCCGGCGGACGAAGTTGGCCTTCCCCACCCCCCAAGGCGATAGCCCACCCGTTTTTGTGCCTTTTTCCGCTGGACGAACTTGGCGCCCCGGCCTTCGGGCAGATATTTTTGGGCGCGGCTAAGCCCCCGGCCTATTTTTGGCACACGGAGCCCCCTCGCAAAGTCTCGCGCCATTCCGAGTCCGGCGGACGAAATTGGCCAGCCCCACCCCCCAAGGCTATAGCCCACCCGTTTTTGTGGCCATTTTCCGCTGGACGAACTTGGCGTCCTGGCCTTCGGGCAGTTATTTTTAGGCGCGGCTGTGCCCACAGCCTATTTTTGGCACACGGAGGCTCCTCGCAAAGTCTCGTGCCATTCCGAGTCCGGCGGACGAAGTTGGCCAGCCCCACCTCCCAAGGCTATAGCCCACCCGTTTTTGTGGCCTTTTTCCGCTGGACGAACTTGGCACCCCGGCCTTCGGGCGGTTATTTTTGGGCATGGCTGTGCCCGCGGCCTACTTTTGGCACACGGAGTCCCCTCGCAAAGTCTCGCGCCATTCCGAGTCCGGCGGACGAAGTTGGCCAGCCCCACCCCCCAAGGCTATAGCCCACCCGTTTTTGTGGCTTTTTTCCGCTGGACGAACTTGGCGCCCCGGCCTTCGGGCCGTTATTTTTGGGCGCGGCTGTGCACGTGGCCTATTTTTGGCACACGGAGGCCCTTGCAAAGTCTCGCGCCATTCCGAGTCCGGCGGACGAAGTTGGCCAGCCCCACCCCCCAAGGCTATAGCCCACCCGTTTTTGTGGCCTTTTTCCGCTGGACGAACTTGGCGCCCCGGCCTTCGGGCGGTTATTTTTGGGCACGGCTGTGCCCGCGGCCTATTTTTGGCACACGGAGTCCCCTCGCAAAGTCTCGCGCCATTCCGAGTCCGGCGGACGAAGTTGGCCAGCCCCACCCCCCAAGGCTATAGCCCACCCGTTTTTGTGGCTTTTTTCCGCTGGACGAACTTGGCGCCCCGGCCTTCGGGCCGTTATTTTTGGGCGCGGCTGTGTCCGCGGCCTATTTTTGGCACACGGAGTCCCCTCGCAATGTCTCGCGCCATTCCGAGTCCGGCGGACGAAGTTGGCCAGCCCCACCCCCCAAGGCTATAGCCCACCCGTTTTTGTGGCTTTTTTCCGCTGGACGAACTTGGCGCCCCGGCCTTCGGGCCGTTATTTTTGGGCGCGGCTGTGCACGTGGCCTATTTTTGGCACACGGAGGCCCTTGCAAAGTCTCGCGCCATTCCGAGTCCGGCGGACGAAGTCGGCCCGCCCCACCTCCCAACGCCTTAGCCCACCCGTTTTTGTGGCCTTTTTCTGCAGGACGAACTTGGCGCCCCGGATTTCGGGCGGTTATTTTTGGGCGTGCTGTGCCTGCGGCCTATTTTTGGCACACGTAGGCCCCTCGCAAAGTCTCGCACCATTCCGAGTCCGGCGGACGAAGTTGGCCAGCCCCACCCCCCAAGGCTATAGCCTACCCGTTTTTGTGGCCTTTTTCCGCTGGACGAACTTGGCTCCCCGGCCTTCGGGATGTTATTTTTGGGCGCGGCTGTGCACGCATCCTATTTTTCGTAAACGAAGGTCCCTCGGAAAGTCCTGCACCATTCCGAGTCCGGCGGACGAAGTCGGCCAGCTCCACCCCCCAAGGCTATAGCCCACCCGTTTTTGTGGCCTTTTTCCGCTGGACGAACTTGGCGCCCCGGCCTTCGGGCGGTTATTTTTGGGTCCGGCTGTGCCCGCTGCCTATTTTTTGCACACGGAGGCCCCTCGTAAAGTCTCACGCCATTCCGAGTCCGGCGGACGAAGTCGGCCTTCCCCACCCCCCAAGGCTATAGCCCACACGTTTTTGTGGCCTTTTTCCGCTGGACGAACTTGGCGCCCCGGCCTTCGGGCGGTTATTTTTGGGCGCGGCTGTGCCCGCGGCCTATTTTTGGCACACGGAGGCCCTCGCAAGGTCTCGCGCCATTCCGAGTCCGGCGGACGAAGATGGCCAGCCCCACCCCCCAAGGCTATAGCCCACCCCTTTTTGCGGCCTTTTTACGCTGGACGAACTTGGCTCCCCGGTCTTCGGGCGGTTATTTTTGGGCGCGGCAGTGCCAGCAGCCTATTTTTGGCACACGGAGGTCCCTCACAAAGTCTCGTGCCATTCCAAGTCCGGCGGACGAAGTCGGCCAGCCCCACCCCCCAAGGCTATAGCCCACCCGTTTTTGTGGCCTTTTTCCGCTGGACGAACTTGGCGCCCCGGCCTTCGGGCGGTTATTTTTGGGCGCGGCTGTACCCGCGGCCTATTTTTGGCACACGGAGGCCCGCGCAAGGTCTCGCGCCATTCCGAATCTGGCGGACGAAGATGGCCAGCCCCACCCCCCAACGCTATAGCCCACCCGTTTTTGTGGCCTTTTTCCGCAGGACGAACTTGGCGCCCCGGCCTTCGGGCAGTTATTTTTGGGCGCGGCTGTGCCCGCGGCCTATTTTTGGCACACGGAGGCGCTCAGAAATTCTTGCGCCATTCTGAGTCCGGCGGACGAAGATCGCCACCCCCCCCCCCCAAGGCTATAGCCCACCCGTTTTTGTGGCCATTTTCCGCTGGACGAACTTGGCGCCCCGGCCTTCGGGCGGTTATTTTTGGACGCGGCTGTGCCCGCGGCCTATTTTTGGCACACGGAGGCCCTCGCAAGGTCTCGCGCCATTCCGAGTCCGGCGGACGAAGATGGCCAGCCCCACCCCCCTAGGCTATAGCCCACCCGTTTTTGTGGCCTTTTTACGCTGGACGAACTTGGCTCCCCGGTCTTCGGGCGGTTATTTTTGGGCGCGGCTGTGCCAGCAGCCTATTTTTGGCACACGGAGGTCCCTCGTAAAGTCTCACGCCATTCCGAGTCCGGCGGACAAACTTCGCCCACGCCCCCCACCAAAGCTATAGGCCACCCGTTTTTTGGCCATTTTTCCGCTGGGGGGTTTTGGCTCCACGACCTTCGGGTGTTTATTTCTGGGTGCGGCTTTGCCCGCGGCTTATTTTTGGCATCCCGAGGCCCCTCGCAAGGTCTTGCCCCATTCCGAGACCGGCGGACGAACTTCGCCCGCGCCCGCCACCAAGACTATAGCCCACCCATTTTTTGGCCATTTTTCCGCTGGGGGGTTTTGGCACCACTACCTTCGGGATCTTATTTTTGGGTGCGGCTTTGCCCGCGCCTTATTTTTGGCACCCCGAGGCCCCTCGCAAGGTCTTGCCCCATTCCGAGTCCGGCGGACGAACTTCGTCCGCGCCCCCCACCAAGGCTATAGCCCACCCGTTTTTTGGCCATTTTTCCGCTGGGGGGTTTTGGCACCACGACCTTCGGGTGTTTAGTTCTGGGCGCGGCTTTGCCCACGGCTTATTTTTCTCACCCCGAGGCCCCTCGCAAAGTCTCGCCCCATTCTGAGTCCGGCGGACGAACTTCGCCCGCGCCCCCCACCAAGGCTATAGCCCACCCGTTTTTTGGCCATTTTTCCGCTGGGGGGTTTTGGCACCACGGCCTTCGGGCTCTTATTTTTTGGCGCGGCTTTGCCCGCGGCTTATTTTTGGCACTTCGAGGCCCCTCCCAAAGTCTCGCCCCATTCCAAGTCCGGCAAACGAACTTCGCCCGCGCCCCCCACCAAGGCTATAGCCCACCCGTTTTTTGGCCATTTTTCCGCTGGGGGGTTTTGGCACCACGGCCTTCGGGCACTTATTTTTGGCCGCGGCTTAGCCCGCGGCTTATTTTTGGTACCCCGAGGCCCCTCGCAAGGTCTTGCCCCATTCCGAGTCCGGCGGACGAACTTCGCCCGCGCCCCCCACCAAGGCTATAGCCCACCCGTTTTTTGGCCATTTTTCCGCTGGGGGGTTTTGGCACCACGACCTTCGGGTGTTTATTTCTGGGCGCGGCTTTGCCCGCGGCTTATTTTTGGCACCCCGAGGCCCCTCGCAAAGTCTCGCCCCATTCCGAGTCCGGCGGACGAACTTCGCCCGCGCCCCCCACCAAGGCTATAGCCCACCCGTTTTTTGGCCATTTTTCCGCTGGGGGGTTTTGGCACCACGAACTTCGGGCGCTTGTTTTTGGGCGCGGCTTTGCCCGCGGCTTATTTTTGGCACCCCGAGGCCCCTCGCAAAGTCTCGCCCCATTCCGAGTCCGGCGGACGAACTTCGCCCGCGCCCCCCACCAAGGCTATAGCCCACCCGTTTTTTGGCCATTTTTCCGCTGGGGGGTTTTGGCACCACGACCTTCGGGCGCGGCTTTGTCCACGGCTTATTTTTGGCACCCCGAGGCCCCTCACAAGGTCTCGCCCCATTCCGAGACCGGCGGACGAACTTCGCCCGCGCCCACCACCAAGACTATAGCCCACCCGTTTTTTGGCCATTTTTCCGCTGGGGGGTTTTGGCACCACTACCTTCGGGATCTTATTTTTGGGTGCGGCTTTGCCCGTGCCTTATTTTTGGCACTCCGAGGCCCCTCGCAAGGTCTTGCCCCATTCCGAGTCCGGCGGACGAACTTCGTCCGCGCCCCCCACCAAGGCTATAGCCCACCCGTTTTTTGGCCATTTTTCCGCTGGGGGGTTTTGGCACCACGACCTTCGGGTGTTTATTTCTGGGCGCGGCTTTGCCCGCGGCTTATTTTTGGCACCCCGAGGCCCCTCGAAAAGTCTCGCCCCATTCTGAGGCCGGCGGACGAACTTCGCCCACGCCCCCCACCAAGGCTATAGCCCACCCGTTTTTTGGCCATTTTTCCGCTGGGGGGTTTTGTCACCACTACCTTCGGGATCTTATTTTTGGGTGCGGCTTTGTCCGTGCCTTATTTTTGGCACCCCGAGGCCCCTCGCAAAGTCTCGCCCCATTCCGAGTCCGGCGGAAGAACTTCGCCCGCGCCCCCCACCAAGGCTATAGACCACCCGTTTTTTGGCCATTTTTCCGCTGGGGGGTTTTGGCACCACGATCTTCGGGCGCTTATTTTTGGGCGCGGCTTTGCCCGCGGCTTATTGTTGGTACCCCGAGGCCCCTCGCAAAGTCTCGCCCCATTCCGAGTCCGGCGGACGAACTTCGCCCGCGCCCCCCACCAAAGCTATAGCCCACCCGTTTTTTGGCCATTTTTCCGCTGGGGGGTTTTGGCACCACGACCTTCGGGTGTTTATTTCTGGGTGCGGCTTTGCCCGCGGCTTATTTTTGGCATCCCGAGGCCCCTCGTAAGGTCTTGCCCCATTCCGAGACCGGCGGACGAACTTCGCCCGCGCCCACCACCAAGACTATAGCCCACCCGTTTTTTGGCCATTTTTCCGCTGGGGGGTTTTGGCACCACTACCTTCGGGATCTTATTTTTGGGTGCGGCTTTGCCCGCGCCTTATTTTTGGCACCCCGAGGCCCCTCGCAAGGTCTTGCCCCATTCCGAGTCCGGCGGACGAACTTCGTCCGCGCCCCCCACCAAGGCTATAGCCCACCCGTTTTTTGGCCATTTTTCCGCTGGGGGGTTTTGGCACCACGACCTTCGGGCGCTTATTTTTGGACGCGGCTTTGACCGCTGCTTATTTTTGGCACCCCGATGCCCCTCGCAAAGTCTCGCCCCATTCCGAGTTCGGCGGACGAACTTCGCCCGCGCCCTCCACCAAGGCTATAGCCCACCCGTTTTTTGGCCATTTTTCCGCTGGGGGGTTTTGGCATCACGATCTTCGGGCGCTTATTTTTGGGCGCGGCTTTGCCCGCGGCTTATTTTTGGCACTTCGAGGCCCCTCCCAAAGTCTCGCCCCATTCCAAGTCCGGCAAACGAACTTCGCCCGCGCCCCCCACCAAGGCTATAGCCCACCCGTTTTTTGGCCATTTTTCCGCTGGGGGGTTTTGGCACCACGGCCTTCGGGCGCTTATTTTTGGCCGCGGCTTAGCCCGCGGCTTATTTTTGGTACCCCGAGGCCCCTCGCAAGGTCTTGCCCCATTCCGAGTCCGGCGGACGAACTTCGCCCGCGCCCTCCACCAAGGCTATAGCCCACCCGTTTTTTGGCCATTTTTCCGCTGGGGGGTTTTGGCATCACGATCTTCGGGCGCTTATTTTTGGGCGCGGCTTTGCCCGCGGCTTATTTTTGGCACTTCGAGGCCCCTCCCAAAGTCTCGCCCCATTCCAAGTCCGGCAAACGAACTTCGCCCGCGCCCCCCACCAAAGCTATAGCCCACCCGTTTTTTGGCCATTTTTCCGCTGGGGGGTTTTGGCACCACGACCTTCGGGTGTTTATTTCTGGGTGCGGCTTTGCCCGCGGCTTATTTTTGGCATCCCGAGGCCCCTCGTAAGGTCTTGCCCCATTCCGAGACCGGCGGACGAACTTCGCCCGCGCCCACCACCAAGACTATAGCCCACCCGTTTTTTGGCCATTTTTCCGCTGGGGGGTTTTGGCACCACTACCTTCGGGATCTTATTTTTGGGTGCGGCTTTGCCCGCGCCTTATTTTTGGCACCCCGAGGCCCCTCGCAAGGTCTTGCCCCATTCCGAGTCCGGCGGACGAACTTCGTCCGCGCCCCCCACCAAGGCTATAGCCCACCCGTTTTTTGGCCATTTTTCCGCTGGGGGGTTTTGGCACCACGACCTTCGGGCGCTTATTTTTGGACGCGGCTTTGACCGCTGCTTATTTTTGGCACCCCGAGGCCCCTCGCAAAGTCTCGCCCCATTCCGAGTCCGGCGGACGAACTTCGCCCGCGCCCCCCACCAAGGCTATAGCCCACCCGTTTTTTGGCCATTTTTCCGCTGGGGGGTTTTGGCACCACGACCTTCGGGCGCGGCTTTGTCCACGGCTTATTTTTGGCACCCCGAGGCCCCTCACAAGGTCTCGCCCCATTCCGAGACCGGCGGACGAACTTCGCCCGCGCCCACCACCAAGACTATAGCCCACCCGTTTTTTGGCCATTTTTCCGCTGGGGGGTTTTGGCACCACTACCTTCGGGATCTTATTTTTGGGTGCGGCTTTGCCCGTGCCTTATTTTTGGCACTCCGAGGCCCCTCGCAAGGTCTTGCCCCATTCCGAGTCCGGCGGACGAACTTCGTCCGCGCCCCCCACCAAGGCTATAGCCCACCCGTTTTTTGGCCATTTTTCCGCTGGGGGGTTTTGGCACCACGACCTTCGGGTGTTTATTTCTGGTCGCGGCTTTGCCCGCGGCTTATTTTTGGCACCCCGAGGCCCCTCGAAAAGTCTCGCCCCATTCTGAGGCCGGCGGACGAACTTCGCCCACGCCCCCCACCAAGGCTATAGCCCACCCGTTTTTTGGCCATTTTTCCGCTGGGGGGTTTTGGCACCACGGCCTTCGGGCTCTTATTTTTTGGCGCGGCTTTGCCCGCGGCTTATTTTTGGCACTTCGAGGCCCCTCCCAAAGTCTCGCCCCATTCCAAGTCCGGCAAACGAACTTCGCCCGCGCCCCCCACCAAGGCTATAGCCCACCCGTTTTTTGGCCATTTTTCCGCTGGGGGGTTTTGGCACCACGGCCTTCGGGCGCTTATTTTTGGCCGCGGCTTAGCCCGCGGCTTATTTTTGGTACCCCGAGGCCCCTCGCAAGGTCTTGCCCCATTCCGAGTCCGGCGGACGAACTTCGCCCGCGCCCTCCACCAAGGCTATAGCCCACCCGTTTTTTGGCCATTTTTCCGCTGGGGGGTTTTGGCATCACGATCTTCGGGCGCTTATTTTTGGGCGCGGCTTTGCCCGCGGCTTATTTTTAGCACCCCGAGGCCCCTCGCAAAGTCTCGCCCCATTCCGAGTCCGGCGGACGAGCTTCGCCCGCGCCCCCCACCAACGCTATAGCCCACCCGTTTTTTGGCCATTTTTCCGCTGGGGGGTTTTGGTACCACGACCTTCGGGTGTTTATTTCTGGGCGCGGCTTTGCCCGCGGCTTATTTTCGGCACCCCGAGGCCCCTCGCAAAGTCTCGTCCCATTCCGAGTTCGGCGGACGAACTTCGCCCGCGCCCTCCACCAAGGCTATAGCCCACCCGTTTTTTGGCCATTTTTCCGCTGGGGGGTTTTGGCATCACGATCTTCGGGCGCTTATTTTTGGGCGCGGCTTTGCCCGCGGCTTATTTTTAGCACCCCGAGGCCCCTCGCAAAGTCTCGCCCCATTCCGAGTCCGGCGGACGAGCTTCGCCCGCGCCCCCCACCAACGCTATAGCCCACCCGTTTTTTGGCCATTTTTCCGCTGGGGGGTTTTGGCACCACGACCTTCGGGCGCTTATTTTTGGGCGCGGGTTTGTCCACGGCTTATTTTTTGCACCCCGAGGCCCCTCGCAAAGTCTCGCCCCATTCCGAGTCTGGCGGACGAACTTCGCCCGCGCCCCCCACCAACGCTATAGCCCACCCGTTTTTTGGCCATTTTTCCGCTGGGGGGTTTTGGCACCACGACCTTCGGGTGCTTATTTTTGGGCACGGCTTTGGCCGCGGCTTATTTTTGGCACCCCGAGGCCCCTCGCAAAGTCTCGTCCCATTCCGAGTCCGGCGGACGAACTTCGCCCTACCCCCCCACCAAGGCTATAGCCCACCCGTTTTTTGGCCATTTTTCCGCTGGGGGGTTTTGGCATCACGATCTTCGGGCGCTTATTTTTGGGCGCGGCTTTGCCCGCGGCTTATTTTTAGCACCCCGAGGCCCCTCGCAAAGTCTCGCCCCATTCCGAGTCCGGCGGACGAGCTTCGCCCGCGCCCCCCACCAACGCTATAGCCCACCCGTTTTTTGGCCATTTTTCCGCTGGGGGGTTTTGGCACCACGACCTTCGGGCGCTTATTTTTGGGCGCGGGTTTGTCCACGGCTTATTTTTTGCACCCCGAGGGCCCTCGCAAAGTCTCGCCCCATTCCGAGTCTGGCGGACGAACTTCGCCCGCGCCCCCCACCAACGCTATAGCCCACCCGTTTTTTGGCCATTTTTCCGCTGGGGGGTTTTGGCACCAGGACCTTCGGGTGCTTATTTTTGGGCACGGCTTTGGCCGCGGCTTATTTTTGGCACCCCGAGGCCCCTCGCAAAGTCTCGTCCCATTCCGAGTCCGGCGGACGAACTTCGCCCTAGCCCCCCACCAAGGCTATAGCCCACCCGTTTTTTTGCCATTTTTCCACTGGGGGGTTTTGGCACCACGATCTTCGGGCGCGTCTTTACCCGCGGCTTATTTTTGGCACCCCGAGGCCCCTCGCAAAGTCTCACCCGATTCCGAGTCTGGCGGACGAACTTCGCCCACGCGCCCGACCAAGGCTATAGCCCAGCCGTATTTTGGCCATTTTTCCGCTGGGGGGTTTTGGCACAATGACCTGCGTGCGCTTATTTTTGCGCGCGGCTTTACCCGATGCTTATTTTTGGCACCACGAGGCCCCTCGCAAATTCTCGCCCCATTCCGAGTTTGGCGGACGAACTTCGCCCGCGCGCCCCACCAAGGCTATAGCCCTCCCGTATTTTGGCCATTTTTCCGCTGGGGGGTTTTGGCACAACGACCTTCGGGCGCTTATTTTTGGACGCGGCTTTGACCGCTGCTTATTTTTGGCACCCCGATGCCCCTCGCAAAGTCTCGCCCCATTCCGAGCCCGGCGGACGAACTTCGTCCGCGCCCCCACTAAGGCTATAGCCCACCCGTTTTTTGGCCATTTTTTCACTGGGGGGTTTTGGCACCACGATCTTCGGGCGCTTATTTTCGGACGCGGCTTTGCCCGCGGCTTATTTTTGGCACCCCGAGGCCCCTCGCAAAGTCTCGCCCCATTCCGAGTCCGGCGGACGAACTTTGCCCGCGCCCCCTACCAAGGCTATAGCCCACCCGTTTTTTGGCCATTTTTCCGCTGGGGGGTTTTGGCACCACGACCTTCGGGCGCTTATTTTTGGGCGCGGCTTTGCCCGCGGCTTATTTTTGGCACCCCGAGGCCCCTCGTAAAGTCCCGCCCCATTCCGAGTCTGGCGGACGAACTTCGCCCTAGCCCCCCACCAAGGCAATAGCCCACCCGTTTTTTGGCCATTTTTCCGCTGGGGGGTTTTGGCACAACGACCTTCGGGCGCTTATTTTTGGGCGCGGCTTTGGTCGCGGCTTATTTTTGTACCCCGAGGCCCCTCGCTAAGTCTCGCCCCATTCCGAGCCCGGCGGACGAACTTCGCCCGCGCCCCCCACCAAGGCTATAGCCCACCCGTTTTTTGGCCATTTTTCCGCTGGGGGGTTTTGGCACCACGACCTTCGGGCGCGGCTTTACCCGCGGCTTATTTTGGCACCCCGAGGCCCCTCGCAAAGTCTCGCACCAATCCGAGTCCGGCGGACAAACTTCGCCCGCGCCCCCCACCAAGGCTATAGCCCACCCGTATTTTGGCCATTTTTCCGCTGGGGAGTTTTGGCACAACGACCTTCGGGCGCTTATTTTTGGGCGCGGCTTTGGCCGCGGTTTATTTTTGGCACCCCGAGGCCCCTCGCAAAGTCTCGCCCCATTCCGATTCTGGCGGACGAACTTCACCCACGCGCCCCACCAATGCTATAGCCCACCCGTTTTTTGGCCATTTTTCCACTGGGGGGTTTTGGCACCACGATCTTCGGGCGCGGCTTTGCCCGCAGCTTATTTTTGGCACCCCGAGGCCCCTCGCAAAGTCTCGTCCCATTCCCATTCTGGCGGACGAACGTCGCCCACGCGGCCCACCAAGGCTATAGCCCACCCGTTTTTTGGCCATTTTTCCCCTGGGGGGTTTTGGCACCACGATCTTCGGGCGCTTATTTTCGGACGCGGCTTTGCCCGCGGCTTATTTTTGGCACCCTGAGGCCCCCTCGCAAAGTCTCGCCCCATTCCAAGTCTGGCGGACGAACTTCGCCCTAGCCCCCCACCAAGGCAATAGCCCACCCGTTTTTTGGCCATTTTTCCGCTGGGGGGTTTTGGCACAACGACCTTCGGGCGCTTATTTTTGGGCGCGGCTTTGACCGCTGCTTATTTTTGGCACCCCGAGGCCCCTCGCAAAGTCTCGCCCCATTCCGATTCTGGCGGACGAACTTCACCCACGCGCCCCACCAAGGCTATAGCCCACCCGTTTTTTGGCCATTTTTCCGCTTGGGGGTTTTGGCACCACGACCTTCGGGTGCTTATTTTTGGGCGCGGCTTTGCCCGCGGCTTATTTTTGGCACCCCGAGGCCCCTCGCAAAGTCTCGCCCCATTCCGAGTCTGGCGGACGAACTTCGCCCTAGCCCCCCACCAAGGCTATAGCCCACCCGTTTTTTGGCCATTTTTCCACTGGCGGGTTTTGGCACCACGATCTTCGGGCGCGGCTTATTTTTGGCACCCCGAGGCCCCTCGCAAAGTCTCGCACCAATCCGAGTCCGGCGGACAAACTTCGCCCGCGCCCCCCACCAAGGCTATAGCCCACCCGTATTTTGGCCATTTTTCCGCTGGGGAGTTTTGGCACAACGACCTTCGGGCGCTTATTTTTGGGCGCGGCTTTGCCCGCGGTTTATTTTTGGCACCCCGAGGCCCCTCGCAAAGTCTCGCCCCATTCCGATTCTGGCGGACGAACTTCACCCACGCGCCCCACCAAGGCTATAGCCCACCCGTTTTTTGGCCATTTTTCCACTGGGGGGTTTTGGCACCACGATCTTCGGGCGCGGCTTTGGCCGCGGCTTATTTTTGGCACCCCGAGGCCCCTCGTAAAGTCTCGCCCCATTCCGAGTCCGGCGGACGAACTTCGCCCTAGCCCCCCACCAAGGCAATAGCCCACCCGTTTTTTGGCCATTTTTCCGCTGGGGGGTTTTGGCACCACGACCTTCGGGGGCTTATTTTTGGGCACGGCTGTGCCCGCGGCCTATTTTTGGCACGCGGAGGCCGCTCGCAAAGTCTCGCCCCATTCCAAATCCGGCGGACTAAGTTGGCCAGCCCCTCCCCCCAAGGCTATACCCCACCCGTTTTTTGGCCATTTTTCCGCTCGGGGGTTTGGGCGCGCCGACCTTCGGGGGGTTATTTTTGGGCGCGGCTGTGCCCGCGGCCTATTTTTGGCACGCGGAGTCCGCTCGCAAAGTCTCGCCCCATTCGGAGTCCGGCGGACGAAGTTGGCCAACCCCTCCCCCCAAGGCTATAGCGCACCCATTTTTTGGCCATTTTTCCGCTGGGGGGTTTGGCACCACGACCTTCGGGGGATTATTTTTGGCACCCCGAGGCCCCTCGCAAAGTCTTGTCCGATTCCGAGTCCGGCGGACGAACTTCGCCCGCGCCCCCCACCAAGGCTATAGCCCATCCGTTTTTTGGCCATTTTTCCGCTGGGGGGTTTGGGCGCGCCGACCTTCGGGGGGTTATTTTTGGGCGCGGCTGTGCCCGCGGCCTATTTTTGTCACGCGGAGGCCGCTCGCAAAGTCTCGCCCCAGTCCGAGTCCGGCGCACGAAGTTGGCCAGCCCCTCCCCCCAAGGCTATAGCGAACCCATTTTTTGGCCATTTTTCCGCTCGGGGGTTTGGGCGCGCCGACCTTTGGGGGGTTATTTTTGGGCGCGGCTCTGCCCGCGGCCTAGTTTTGGCTCGCGGAGGATGCTCGCAAAGTCTCGCCCCATTCCGAGTCCGGCGGACGAAGTTGCCGAGCCCCTCCCCCCTAGGCTATAGCCCACCCGTTTTTTGGCCATTTTTCCGCTGGGGGGTCTGGGCGCACCGACCTTCGGGGGGTTATTTATGGGCGCGGCTGTGCCCGCGGCCTATTTTTGTCATACGGAGGCCGCTCGCAAAGTCTCGCCCCATTCCGAGTCCGGCGTACGAAGTTGGCCAGCCCCTCCCCCCAAGGTTATAGCGAACCCATTTTTTAGCCATTTTTCCGCTGGGGGGTTTGGGCGCGCCGACCTTCGGGGGGTTATTTTTGGGCACGGCTGTGCCCGCGGCATATTTTTGGCACGCGGAGGCCGCTCGCAAAATCTTGCCCCATTCCGAATCCGGCGGATGAAGTTGGGCCGCCCCCCCACCAAGGCTATAACCCACCCGTTTTTTGGCCATTTTTCCGCTGGGGGGTTTTGGCACCAAGACCTTCCGGCGGTTATTTTTGGGCGTGGCTTTGCCCACGGCTTATTTTTGGCACCCCGAGGCCCAGCGCAAAATCTCGCCCCATTCCGAGTCCGGCGGACGAACTTCGCCCGCGCCCCCCACCAAGGCTATAGCCCGCCCGTTTTTTGGCCATTTTTCCGCTGGGGGGTTTTGGCACCACGACCTTCCGGCGCTTATTTTTGGGCGTGGCTTTGCCCACGGCTTATTTTTGGCACCCCGAGGCCCCGCGCAAAATCTCGCCCCATTCCGAGTCCGGCGGACGAACTTCGCCCGCGCCCCCCACCAAGGCTATAGCCCGCCCGTTTTTTGGCCATTTTTCCGCTGGGGGGTTTCGCCACCATGACCTTCGGGCGCTTATTTTTGGGGGTGGCTTTGCCCGCGGCTAATTTTTTACACCCCGAGGCCCCTCGAAAAGTCTCGCCCCATTTCGAGTTGGGCGGACGAACTTGGCCAGCCCCACCCCCCAAGGCTATAGCCCCACCCCCCAAGGCTATAGCCCACCCGTTTTTTTGGCCTTTTTTCGTCGGACGAACATGGGGACCCGACCTTCGGGCGCTTATTTTTGCGCGTGACTGTGCCCGCGGCCTATTTATGGCACATGGAGGCCCCTCGGAAAGTCTCACCCCATTCCGAGTCCGGCGGACGAACTTGGCTAGCCCCACCCCCCAAGGCTATAGCCCACCCGTTTTTTTGGCCTTTTTCCGTCGAACGAACTTGGGGACCCAACTTTCGGGCGCTTATTTTTGGGCGCGGCTGTGCCCGCGGCCTATTTTTGGCACGCGGAGGCCGCTCGCAAAGTCTCACCCCATTCCGAGTCAGCCGGACGAACTTGGCCAGCCCCACCCCCCAAGGCTATAGCCCCACCCCCCAAGGCTATAGCCCACCCGTTTTTTTGGCCTTTTTTCGTCGGACGAACATGGGGACCCGACCTTCGGGCGCTTATTTTAGCGCGTGACTGTGCCCGCGGCCTATTTATGGCACATGGAGGCCCCTCGGAAAGTCTCACCCCATTCCGAGTCCGGCGGACGAACTTGGCTAGCCCCACCCCCCAAGGCTATAGCCCACCCGTTTTTTTGGCCTTTTTCCGTCGAACGAACTTGGGGACCCAACTTTCGGGCGCTTATTTTTGGGCGCGGCTGTGCCCGCGGCCTATTTTTGGCACGCGGAGGCCGCTCGCAAAGTCTCACCCCATTCCGAGTCAGCCGGACGAACTTGGCCAGCCCCACCCCCCAAGGCTATAGCCCCACCCCCCAAGGCTATAGCCCACCCGTTTTTTTGGCCTTTTTTCGTCGGACGAACATGGGGACCCGACCTTCGGGCGCTTATTTTAGCGCGTGACTGTGCCCGCGGCCTATTTATGGCACATGGAGGCCCCTCGGAAAGTCTCACCCCATTCCGAGTCCGGCGGACGAACTTGGCTAGCCCCACCCCCCAAGGCTATAGCCCACCCGTTTTTTTGGCCTTTTTCCGTCGAACGAACTTGGGGACCCAACTTTTGGGCGCTTATTTTTGGGCGCGGCTGTGCCCGCGGCCTATTTTTGGCACACGGAGGCCCCTCGCAAAGTCTCACCCCATTCCGAGTCAGCCGGACGAACTTGGCAAGCCCCACCCCCCAAGGCTATAGGCCACCCGTTTTTTTGGCCTTTTTCCGGCGGATGAACTTGGGGACCCGACCTTCGGGCGCTTATTTTTGCACGTGACTGTGCCCGCGGCCTATTTATGGCACACGGAGGACCCTCGGAAAGTCTCACCCCATTCCGAGTCCGGCGGACGAAGTCGGCCAGCCCCACCCCCCAAGGCTATAGCCCACCCGTTTTTTTGGCCTTTTTCCGTCGAACGAACTTGGGGACCCGACTTTCGGGCGCTTATTTTTGGGTACGGCTGGGACCGTGGCCTATTTTCAGCACACGGAGGCACCTCGTAAAGTCTAGCCCCATTCCGAGTCAGCCGGACGAACTTGGCCAGCCCCACCCCCCAAGGCTATAGCCCACCCGTTTTTTTGGCCTTTTCCCGTTGGACGAACTTGGGGACCCGACTTTCGGGCGCTTATTTTTGGCCGCGGCTGTGCCCGCGGCCTATTTTTGGCACACGGAGGCCCCTCGCAAAGTCTCACCCCATTCCGAGTCCGGCGGACGAACTTGGCCAGCCCCACCCCCCAAGGCTATATTCCACCCGTTGTTTAGGACTTTTTCCGCTAGGGGGTTTTGGCTCCATGACCTTCGGGCGCTTATTTTCAGGCACGGCTGTGCCCGTGGCCTATTTTTGGCACACGGAGGCCCCTCGGAAAGTCTCACCCCATTCCGAGTCCGGCGGACGAACTTGGCCAGCCCCACCCCCCAAGGCTATAGCCCATCCGTTTTTTTGGCCTTTTTCCGTCGAACGAACTTGGGGACCCAACTTTTGGGCGCTTATTTTTGGGCGCGGCTGTGCCCGCGGCCTATTTTTGGCACACGGAGGCCCCTCGCAAAGTCTCACCCCATTCCGAGTCAGCCGGACGAACTTGGCAAGCCCCACCCCCCAAGGCTATAGGCCACCCGTTTTTTTGGCCTTTTTCCGGCGGATGAACTTGGGGACCCAACTTTTGGGCGCTTATTTTTGGGCGCGGCTGTGCCCGCGGCCTATTTTTGGCACACGGAGGCCCCTCGCAAAGTCTCACCCCATTCCGAGTCAGCCGGACGAACTTGGCAAGCCCCACCCCCCAAGGCTATAGGCCACCCGTTTTTTTGGCCTTTTTCCGGCGGATGAACTTGGGGACCCGACCTTCGGGCGCTTATTTTTGCGCGTGACTGTGCCCGCGGCCTATTTATGGCACACGGAGGACCCTCGGAAAGTCTCACCCCATTCCGAGTCCGGCGGACGAAGTCGGCCAGCCCCACCCCCCAAGGCTATAGCCCACCCGTTTTTTTGGCCTTTTTCCGTCGAACGAACTTGGGGACCCGACTTTCGGGCGCTTATTTTTGGGTACGGCTGGGACCGTGGCCTATTTTCAGCACACGGAGGCGCCTCGTAAAGTCTAGCCCCATTCCGAGTCAGCCGGACGAACTTGGCCAGCCCCACCCCCCAAGGCTATAGCCCACCCGTTTTTTTGGCCTTTTCCCGTTGGACGAACTTGGGGACCCGACTTTCGGGCGCTTATTTTTGGCCGCGGCTGTGCCCGCGGCCTATTTTTGGCACACGGAGGCCCCTCGCAAAGTCTCACCCCATTCCGAGTCCGGCGGACGAACTTGGCCAGCCCCACCCCCCAAGGCTATATTCCACCCGTTGTTTAGGACTTTTTCCGCTAGGGGGTTTTGGCTCCATGACCTTCGGGCGCTTATTTTCAGGCACGGCTGTGCCCGTGGCCTATTTTTGGCACACGGAGGCCCCTCGGAAAGTCTCACCCCATTCCGAGTCCGGCGGACGAACTTGGCCAGCCCCACCCCCCAAGGCTATAGCCCATCCGTTTTTTTGGCCTTTTTCCGTCAGACGAACTCGGGGACTCAACTTTCGGGCACTTATTTTTGGGCGCGGCTGTGCCCGCGCCCTATTTTTGGCACACGGAGGCCCCTCGGAAAGTCTCGCCCCATTCCGAGTCTGGCGGACGAACTTGGCCAGCCCCACCCCCCAAGGCTATAGCCCACCCGTTTTTTTGGCCTTTTTCCGTCGAACGAACTTGGGGACCCGACTTTCGGGCGCTTATTTTTGGGTACGGCTGGGACCGTGGCCTATTTTCAGCACACGGAGGCACCTCGTAAAGTCTAGCCCCATTCCGAGTCAGCCGGACGAACTTGGCCAGCCCCACCCCCCAAGGCTATAGCCCACCCGTTTTTTTGGCCTTTTCCCGTTGGACGAACTTGGGGACCCGACTTTCGGGCGCTTATTTTTGGCCGCGGCTGTGACCGTGGCCTATTTTTGGCACACGGAGGCCCCTCGCAAAGTCTCACCCCATTCCGAGTCCGGCGGACGAACTTGGCCAGCCCCACCCCCCAAGGCTATATTCCACCCGTTGTTTAGGACTTTTTCCGCTAGGGGGTTTTGGCTCCATGACCTTCGGGCGCTTATTTTCAGGCACGGCTGTGCCCGTGGCCTATTTTTGGCACACGGAGGCCCCTCGGAAAGTCTCACCCCATTCCGAGTCCGGCGGACGAACTTGGCCAGCCCCACCCCCCAAGGCTATAGCCCATCCGTTTTTTTGGCCTTTTTCCGTCAGACGAACTCGGGGACTCAACTTTCGGGCACTTATTTTTGGGCGCGGCTGTGCCTGCGCCCTATTTTTGGCACACGGAGGCCCCTCGGAAAGTCTCGCCCCATTCCGAGTCTGGCGGACGAACTTGGCCAGCCCCACCCCCCAAGGCTATAGCCCACCCGTTTTTTTGGCCTTTTTCCGTCGGACGAACTTGGGGACCCGACCTTCAGGCACTTATTTTTGGGCGCGGCAGTGCCCGTATCCTAATTTTGTCACATGGAGAACCCTCGCAAAGTCTCGTCCCATTCCGAGTCTGGCGGACGAACTTTCCCAGCCCCACCCTCCAAGGCTATAGCCTACCCGTTTTGTTGGCCTTTTTTCAGCGGACGAACTTGGGGTCCCGACCTTTGGGCGCTTATTTTTGGACGCGGCTGCTCCATTGGCCTATTTTCGGCACATGGAGGCTCCTCGCAAAGTTTTGCCCCATTCCGAGTCAGCCGGACGAACTTGGCCAGCCCCACCCCCCAAGGCTATAGCCCACCCGTTTTTTTGGCCTTTTTCCGTCGGACGAACTCAGGAACTCGACTTTCGGGCACTTATTTTTGGACGCGGCTGTGCCCGCGCCCTATTTTTGGCACACAGAGGCCCCTCGGAAAGTCTCGCCCCATTCCGAGTCCGGCGGACGAACTTGGCCAGCCCCACCCCCCAAGGCTATAGCCTACCCGTTTTTTTGGCCTTTTTCCGTCGGACGAACTTGGTGACCCAACCTTCAGTCGCGGCTGTGCCCCCAGCCTATTTTTGGTACACGGAGGGCCCTCGGAAAGTCTCGCCCCATTCCAAGTCCGGCGGACGAACTTGGCCAGCCTCACCCCCCAAGGCTATAGCCCACCCGTTTTTTTGGCCTTTTTCCGTCGGACGAACTTGGGGACCCGACCTTCAGGCACTTATTTTTCGGCGCGCCTGAGCCCGTATCCTAATTTTGTAACATGGAGACCCCTCGCAAAGTCTCGCCCCATTCCGAGTCTGGCGGACGAACTTTGCCAGCCCCACCCCCCAAGGCTATAGCCTACTCGTTTTTTTGGCCTTTTTTCGGCGGACGAACTTGGGGCCACGACCTTTGGGCTCTTATTTTTGGACGCGGCTGCTCCAATGGCCTATTTTCGGCACACGGAGGCTCCTCGCAAAGTTTCGCCCCATTCCGAGTCAGCCGCACGAACTTGGCCAGCCCCACCCCCCAAGGCTAAAGCCCACCCGTTTTTGTGGCCTTTTTCCGTCGGTCGAACTCGGGGACTCGACTTTCGGGCAATTATTTTTGGACGCGGCTGTGCCCGCGCCCTATTTTTGGCACACAGAGGCCCCTCGGAAAGTCTCGCCCCATTCCGAGTCCGGCGGACGAACTTGGCCAGCCCCACCCCCCAAGGCTATAGCCCACCCGTTTTTTTGGCCTTTTTCCGTCGGACGAACTTGGGGACCTGACCTTCGGTCGCGGCTGTGCCCCCAGCCTATTTTTGGCACAAGGTTACCCCTCGCAAAGTCTCGCCCCATTCCGAGTCCGGCGGACGAACTTGGCCAGCCCCACCCCCCAAGGCTATAGCCCACCCGTTTTTTTGGCCTTTTTCCATCGGACGAACTTGGGGACCCGACCTTTGGGCACTTATTTTTGGGAGCGGCTGTGTCCGCGCCCTATTTTTGGCACACGGAGGCCCCTCGGGAAGTCTCGTCCCATTCCGAGTCCGGCGGACGGACTTGGCCAGCCACACCCCCCAAGGCTATAGCCCACCCGTTTTTTTGGCCTTTTTCCGTCGGACGAACTTGGGGACCCGACCATCGGGCGATTATTTTTCGGCGCGGTGTTGCCCGCAGCCTATTTTTGGCACAAGGTGGCCCCTCGCAAAGTCTCGCCCCATTCGGAGTCAGCCGGACGAACTTGGCCAGCCCCATCCCCCAAGGCTATTGCCCACCCGTTTTTTTGGCCTTTTTCCGGCGGACGAATTTGGGGACCCGACCTTCGGCCACTTATTTTTGGGCGCAGCTGTGCCCGTGGCCTATTTTTGTTACACGGAGGCGCCTCGCAAAGTCTGGCCCCATTTTGAGTCCGGCGGACGAACTTGGCCAGCCCCTCCCCCCAAGGCTATAGCCCACCCATTTTTTGGGCATTTTTACAGCAGACGAACTTGGGGACCGGACCTTCGGGCGCTTATTTTTGGGCGCGGCTCTGCCCACGGCCTATTTCTGTCACACGGAGGCCCCTCAGATAGTCTGGCCCCATTCTGAGTCCGGCGGACGAACTTGGCAAGCCCCTCCCCCCAAGGCTATAGCCCACCCATTTTTTGGGCATTTTTGCGGTGGACAAACTTGGGGACCAGTCCTTCGGGCGCTTATTTTTGGGCGCGGCTGTGCCCGCGGCCTATATTAGGCACACTGAGGCCCCTCGTAAAGTATGGCCCCATTCCGAGTCCGGCGGACGAACTTGGCCAGCCCCTCCCCCCAACGCTATAGCGCACCCGTTTTTTGGGCATTTTTGCGGCGGACGAACTTGGGGACAGGACCTTCGGGCACTTATTTTTGGGTGCGGCTGTGATCGTGGCCTATTTTTGGCACACGGAGGCCCCTTTCAAAGTCTGGCCCCATTCCGAGATCGGCGGACGAACTTGGCCAGCCCCTCCCCCCAAGGCTATAGCGCACCCGTTTTTTGGGCATTTTTACGGCGGACGAACTTGGGGACCGGACCCTTGAGCGCTTATTTTTGGTCGCGGCTGTGCCCGCCACCTATTTTTGGCACACGGAGGCCCCTCGCAAAGTCTGGCCCTATTCCAAGTCCGGCGGACGAACTTGGCCAGCCCCTCCCCTCAAGGCTATAGCCCACCCGTTTTTTGGGCATTTTTGCGGCGGACGAACTTGGGGACCGGACCTTCGGGCGCTTGTTTTTGAGCACGGCTGTTCCCCCGGCCTATTTTTGCCACATGGAGGCCCCTCGCAAAGTCTGGCCCCATAACAAGTCTGGCGGACGAACTTGGCCAGCCCCTCCCCTCAAGGGTATAGCCCACCCGTTTTTTGGGCATTTTTGCAGCGGACGAACTTGGGGACAGGACCTTCGGGCGCTTATTTTTGGGCGCGGCTGTGCCCGCGGCCTATTTTTGGCACATGGAGGCCCCTCGTAAAGTCTGGCCCCATTCCGAGTCCGGCGGACGAACTTGGCCAGCCCCTCCCCCGAAGGCTATAACGAACCCGTTTTTTGGGCATTTTTGCGGCGGACGAACTTGGGGACAGGACCTTCGGGCACTTATTTTTGGGTGCGACTGTGGCCGTGGCCTAGTTTTGGCACCCGTAGGTCCCTTTCAAAGTCTGGCCCCATTCCGAGACCGGCGGACGAACTTGGCCAGCCCCTCCCCCCAAGGCTATAGCCCACCCATTTTTTGGGCATTTTTGCGGCAGACGAACTTGGGGACCGGACCTTCGGGCGCTTATTTTTGGGCGTGGCTGTGCCCGCTGCCTATTTTTGGCACAGGGAGTTCCCTCGCAAAGTCTGGCCCCATTCCGAGTCCGGCGGACGAACTTGGCCTGCCCCTCCCCCCAGGGCTATAGCCCACCCGTTTTTTAGGTATTTTTGCGGCGGACGAATTTGGGGACGGGACCTTCGGGTGCCTATTTTTGGGCGCGGCTGTGCCCACGATCTATTTTTGGCACAAGGAGGCCCCTCGCAAAGTCTGGCCCCATTCCCAGCCCGGCGGACGAACTTGGCCAGCCGCTCCCCCCAGGGCTATAGCCCACCCTTTTTTTGGGCATTTTTGCGGCGGACGAACTTGGGGACCGGACCTTCAGGTGCTTATTTTTTGGCGCGGCTGTGCCCGCGATCTATTTTTGGCACACGGAGGCCCCTCGCAAAGTCTGGCCCCATTCTGAGCCCGGCGGACGAACTTGGCCAGCCCCTCCCCCCAGGGCTATAGCCCAACCGTTTTTTAGGCATTTTTGCGGCGGACGAACTTGGGGACCGGACCTTCGGGCGCTTATTTTTGGGCGTGGCTGTGCCCGCTGCCTATTTTTGGCACAGGGAGTTCCCTCGCAAAGTCTGGCCCCATTCCGAGTCCGGCGGACGAACTTGGCCTGCCCCTCCCCCCAGGGCTATAGCCCACCCGTTTTTTGGGCATTTTTTCGGCGGACGAACTTGGGGACCGGACCTTCGGGCGGTTATTTATGGGAGCGGCTGTGCCCACGGCCTATGTTTGGCACACAAAGGCCCCTCGCGAAGTCTGGCCCCATTCCGAGCCCGGCGGACGAACTTGGCCAGCCCCTCCCCCCAAGGCTATAGCCCACCCTTTTTTTGGGCATTTTTGCGGCGGACGAACTTGGGGACCGGACCTTCGGGTGCTTATTTTTTGGCGCGGCTGTGCCCACGGCCTATTTTTGGCACACGGAGGCCCCTCGCAAAGTCTGGCCCCATTCCGAGTCCGGCGGACGAACTTGGCCAGCCCCTCCCCCCAAGGCTATAGCCCACCCGTTTTTTGGGCATTTTTGCGGCGGACGAACTTGGGGACGGGACCTTCGGGCGCTTATTTTTGGGTGCGGCTGTGCCCGCGGCCTATGTTTGGCACACGGAGGCCCCTCGCAAAGTCTGGCCTCATTCCGAGTCCGGCGGACAAACTTGGCCAGCCCCTCCCCCTAAGGCTATAGCCCACCCGTTTTTTGGGCATTTTTGCGGCGGACGAACTTGGGGACTGGACATTCGGGCAGTAAATTTTTGGGCGCGGCTGTGCCGGCGGCCTATTTTTGGCACACGGAGGCCCCTCGCAAAGTCTAAGTTCCTTTGACCATTGGTAAATTTTAACACAATTTCATTGAGCTCATTACTCTTTTTCTTAAGCACATCATTTTCTTTCATCAATTTATCAACATGTGATTTTTCATGCTCATATGAAGTCCTTTGTTTACATGTGAATGATGCAATTCTATCATGTAACATTTCATTATCTAATTCCAATTTTTTGATCTTTTCATTTAATGAAACATTGGATTTTTGCAAGGCATCTTTTTCATTTTTCAAGTCATTTACATGTGATTCTAGATGCTTGTGTGAAGTGCTAGATTTATCATTTGCTAATGTAACTCTATCATGTAATGTTTTATTTTCTAATTCTAGGCATGTGATCTTTGCACTAAATGATTCATTTTCATTCTTAAGCTCCATCATCTTCTTTTTAAGACATATATTCTTTTTACCAATTTCATTAGCTCATCATGCAAATCCTTAAAAGCATCATGCAATTCATCATATGTAGGAAGAACACTTACCTCATCAAGTTCATTATCCGATTCATCTCCAATTGCCATAAGTGCCAAATTCGACACTTCATGAAATTCCTCCTCGTTTGTAGTCTCCTCATACACAATTTCAAGTTTTCTCCAAATTTCATAAGCATTAGAAGAATTTGAAACTCTATGAAATTCCTTTTTATCTAATGCACAAAATAAAGCATTCATAGCCTTGGAATTTAAAGACATCTTTTTCTTATCCAACTCACTTAAAGCATTCTTTCTAGGAATGAGTAAATCATCACAAACAACTTCCCAAATTTCATAATCTAAAGCTTGTAAATAAATTCTCATCCTAGTTTTCCAATAAGGATAATCATTTCCATCGAAAAATGGAGGTCTAGTGATAGATTGGCCTTCCATGATGGTTGAGCTAATTTGGGTTGCTATGGATCTTTAACTCTAGACGGTTAAGTCTACACAAGAGCACCTTGCTCTGATACCAAATGAAATACTAACTAGGCAACCCAAGAGGGGGGTGAATTGGGATTTTAAAAATTATCCTAGGCAAACCGCACAACAATTTAATCTAATGCCTTAATAAATTCGAAAACAATAAATTCAATAAAAGCACAATAATAAATGAGTAAGGGAAGAGAAAGCAAACTCAAGGATTTTTACGTGGTTCGCCAATCCCCACCTACGTCCATGCCTCCAAGCACACCGGGCTTGAGGATTTCACTATCCAAGCCTTTCCAAAGCTTCAAACGTTTACAATTGACTTCAAGGTGTCAATGAACCTTTACAACAAGAGATTATCTCTCCAATCTCTTCACTCCAAGTGTTTCTCACACTTGTACTCTCACAATTTGATGAGAAATGAAAATTACAACAAAAACTCTCTTTAAGAGTGGATTTACAAATGATAGCTCAATGAAGATTTAATCTATGAAGATTTTCGAATTTGAAGCTCAATATAAGTTGTGTGCACTTGTTTATGCTTGCTTGGATTCACAAAAAATGAATTGGTTTTGAGTTTATATAGTTTGAACTCAAAAACTAGTCGTTACTCACATTTTAGGCGTATCCGGTTTGCCGGTTATGGAATCCGGTAAGCCGGATTTATGTTACCGTTAAGGCAAAATTCAAAATTCTGCCTATCCGGCTTGCCGGTTTCGGAATCCGGTAAGCCGTTTGCGTTCTGGATGCATTCTTCCCCGAATTCGGTTTTTATAACCGGTAAGCCGCTTGCTACAGTAACCTGCACAGTGTACTATTTTTTGAAATTATAGTTTGACCCCAAAACTGTACAAAACTATACTACGGCCCAAAACGTTATGAAACTTTGCAAATAAGTCCAATTTCAGAATTTCTAAATAATGCTTTGTTAATCCCAAAACTTTCTGAAATTATGATATTGCCAAAGATGCTATGACACGTTTGAAATAAGTCCTTTACCAAAATTTCAAGCAATACTTGTTTATATCAAAGTTTTCAAAATTCTTTCAATTAAACCATAAACTTTGAAAAACAACCAATTTCATAAAATCATTTTTCCATTAAGTATGAAACATTTATAATGTGAAAATAATGATTTATTTAAAAAGAATAAAAACAATCAATTTCATAAAATTATTTTTCCATTAAATATAAAACATTTATAATGTGAAAATAATGATTTATTTAAAAAGAATATAAACAATCAATTTCATAAAATCATTTTTCCATTAAATATAAAACATTTATAATGTGAAAATAATGATTTATTTAAAAAGAATATAAACAATCAATTTCATAAAATCATTTTTTCATTAAATATAAAACATTTATAATGTGAAAATAATGATTTATTTAGAATATATTTTTCAATAATTTGAGCTTAAAAGATTAATAATTCTTAATCTTGTTTGTTATCATTAAAATCAACATTATGGAAACATATATGTTAACAATCTCCCCCTTTTTGATGATGACAAACATTTCATGTATTTAAACATTCATTTTTCATAAATCATTTGTCCATTAAATATAAAACATTTATAATGTTTATAACTTGGCCAGCCCCTCCCCCCAAGGCTATAGCCCACCCGTTTTTTGGGCATTTTTGCGGCGGACGAACTTGGGGACCAGACCTTCGGGCGCTTATTATTAGGTGCGGCTGTGCCCACGGCCTATTTTTGGCACACGGAGGCCCCTCGCAAAGTCTGGTCCCATTCCGAGTCCGGCGGACAAACTTGGCCAGCCCCTCCCCCCAGGGCTATAGTCCACCCGTTTTTTGGGCATTTTTTCGGCGGACGAACTTGGGGACCAGACCTTCGGGCAGTTATTTATGGGAGCGGCTGTACCCGCGGCCTATGTTTGGCACACAAAGGCCCCTCGCGAAGTCTGGCCCCATTCCGAGCCCGGCGGACGAACTTGGCCAGCCCCTCCCCCCAAGGCTATAGCCCACCCGTTTTTTGGGCATTTTTGCGGCGGACGAACTTGGGGACCGAACCTTCGGGCAGTAATATTTTTTGGTGCGGCTGTGCCCATGGCCTATTTTTGGCACACGGAGGCCCCTCGCAAAGTCTGGTCCCATTCCGAGTCCGGCGGACGAACTTGGCCAGCCCCTCCCCCCAAGGCTATAGCCCACCCGTTTTTTGGGCATTTTTGCGGCGGACGAACTTGGGGACGGGACCTTCGGGCGTTTATTTTTGGGCGCGGCTGTGCCCTCGGCCTATTTTTGGCACACGGAGGTCCCTCGCAAAGTCTGGTCCCATTCCGAGTCCGGCGGACGAACTTGGCCAGCACCTCCCCCCAAGGCTATAGCCCACCCGTTTTTTGGGCATTTTTGCGGCGGACGAACTTGGGGACGGGACCTTCGGGTGCTTATTTTTGGCATTTTTGCGGTGGACAAACTTGGGGACCAGTCCTTCGGGCGCTTATTTTTGGGCGCGGCTGTGCCCGCGGCCTATATTAGGCACACTGAGGCCCCTCGTAAAGTATGGCCCCATTCCGAGTCCGGCGGACGAACTTGGCCAGACTCTCCCCCCAAGGCTATAGCCCACCCGTTTTTTGGGCATTTTTACGGCGGACGAACTTGGGGACGGGACCTTCGGGAGCTTATTTTTGGCCCCGGCTGTGGGCGCACCCTATTTTTGGTACACGTAGGCCCCTCGCTAAGTCTGGCCCCATTCCGAGTCCGGCGGACGAACTTGGCCAGCCCCTCCCCCTAAGGCTATAGCCCACCCGTTTTTTGGGCATTTTTGCGGCGGACGAACTTGGGGACCGGACATTCAGGCAGTAAATTTTTTGGCGCAGCTGTGCCCGCGGCCTATTTTTAGCACACGGAGGCCGCTCGTAAAGTCTCACCCCATTCCAAGTCCGGCGGATGAACTTGGCCAGCCCCACCCCCCAAGGCTATAGCCCACCCATTTTTGTGGCCTTTTTCCGCTTGACGAATTTGGTGCCCCGGCCTTCGGGCGGTTATTTTTGGGCGCGGCTGTGCCCGCGGCCTATTTTTGGCACACGGAGGCCGCTCGTAAAGTCTCACCCCATTCCGAGTCCAGCGGACGAACTTGGCCAGCCCCACCCCCAAGGCTATAGCCCACCCGTTTTTGTGGCCTTTTTCCGCTGGACAAAATTGGCGCCCCGGCCTTCGGACGGTTATTTTTGGGCGCGGATGTGCCCGCGGCCTATTTTTAGCACACGGTGGCCGCTCGCAAAGTGTCGTCCCATTCCGAGTCCAGCGGACGAACTTGGCCAGCCCCACCCCCAAGGCTATAGCCCACCCATTTTTGTGGCCTTTTTCCGCTGGACGAACTTGGCGCCCCGGCGTTCGGGTGGTTATTTTTGGGCGCAGCTGTGCCCGCGGCCTATTTTTAGCACACGGAGTCCGCTCGTAAAGTCTCACCCCATTCCAAGTCCGGCGGACGAAGTTGGCCAGACCTACCCCCCGACGCTGTAGCCCACCCGTTTTTGTGGCCTTTTTCCGCTGGTCGATCTTGGCGCCCCAGCCTTCGGGCAGTTATTTTTGGGCGCTGCTGTGCCCGCAGCCTATATTTGGCACACGGAGGCCGCTCGCAAAGTCTCGCCCCATTCTGAGGCCGGTGGACGAACTTGGCCAGCCCCACCCCCCAAGGCTATAGCTCACCCGTTTTTGTGGCCTTTTTCCGCTGGACGAACTTGACGCCCCGGCCTTCGGGTGGTTATTTTTGGGTACGGCTGTGCCCGCGGCCTATTTTTAGCACACGGAGGATGCTCGCAAAGTATCGCCCCATTCCGAGTTCGACGGACGAACATGGCCAGCCCCAACCCCCAAGGCTATAGCTCACCCGATTTTGTGGCCTTTTTCCGCTGGACGAACTTGGCGCCCCGGCCTTCGGGCAGTTATTATTGGGCGTGGCTGTGCCCGCGGACTATTTTTAGCACACGGAGACCGCTCGCAAAGTCTCGCCCCATTCTGAGTCCGGCGGACGAACTTGGCCAGCCCCACCCCCCAAGGCTATAGCCAACCCGTTTTTGTGGACTTTTTCCGGTGGACGAACTTGGCGCCCCGTCTTCGGGCGGTTATTTTTGGGCGCGACTGTGCCCGCAGCCTAATTTTGGCACACGGAGGCCGCTCGAAAAGTCTCGCCCCATTCCGAGTGCGGCGGATGAACTTGGCCAGCCCCACACCCCAAGTCTATAGCCCACCCGTTTTTGTGGCCTTTTTCCGCTGGACGAACCTGGCGCCCCGGCCTTCGGGCTGTTATTTTTGGGCACGGCTGTGCCCGCAGCCAATTTTGGCACATGGAGGCTGCTCACAAAGTGTTGCCCCATTCCGAGTCCGGCGGATGAACTTGGCCAGCCCCACCCCCCAAGGCTATAGCCCACCCGTTTTTGTGGCCTTTTTCCGCTCGACGAACTTGGTGCCCCGGCCTTCGAGTGGTTATATTTGGGTGCGGCTGTACCCGCAGCCTATTTTTGGGACACGGAGGCCGCTCGCAAAGTTTCGCCCCATTCCGAGTGCGGCGGACGAACTTGTTCGTCCCCACACCCCAAGGCTATAGCCCACCCGTTTTTGTGGCCTTTTTCCGCTGGACGAACTTGGCGCCCCGGCCTTCGGGCGGTTATTTTTGGGCGTGGCTGTGCCCGCGGCCTATTTTGGCACACGGAGGCCGCTCGCAAAGTCTTACCCCATTCCGAGTCCCGCGGATGAACTTGGCCAGCCCCACACCCCAAGGCTATAGCCCACCCGTTTTTGTGGCCTTTTTCCGCTGGACGAACCTGGCGCCCCGGCCTTCTGGCGGTTATTTTTGGGCACGGCTGTGCCCGCAGCCTATTTTTGGCAAACGGAGGCCGCTCACAAAGTGTTGCCCCATTCTGAGTCCGGCGGATGAACTTGGCCAGCCCCACCCCACAAGGCTATAGCCCACCCGTTTTTGTGGCCTTTTTCCGTTCGACGAACTTGGCGACCCGGCCTTCGAGTGGTTATTTTTGGGTGCGGCTGTACCCGCAGCCTATTTTTGGGACACGGAGGCCGCTCGTAAACTCTCGCCCCATTCCGAGTCCGGCGGACGAACTTGTTCATCCCCACCACCCAAGGCTATAGCCAACCCGTTTTTGTGGCCTTTTTCCGCTGGACGAACTTGGCGCCGCAGCCTTCGGGTGGTTATTTTTGGGCGCGGCTGTGCCCGCCGCCTCTTTTTGGCACACGGAGGCCGCTAGCAAAGTCTCGCCCCATTCCGAGTCCGGCGGACGAACTTAGCCTGCCCCACCCCGTAAGGCTATAGCCCACCCGTTTTTGTGGCCTTTTCCGCTGGACGAACTTGGCACCCCGGCCTTCGAGTGGTTATTTTTGGGTACGGCTGTACCCGCAGCCTATTTTTGGGACACGGAGGCCGCTCGCAAAGTTTCGCCCCATTCCGAGTGCGGCGGACGAACTTGTTCGTCCCCACACCCCAAGGCTATAGCCCACCCGTTTTTGTGGCCTTTTTCCGCTGGACGAACTTGGCGCCCCGGCCTTCGGGCGGTTATTTTTGGGCGTGGCTGTGCCCGCGGCCTATTTTGGCACACGGAGGCCGCTCGCAAAGTCTTACCCCATTCCGAGTCCCGCGGATGAACTTGGCCAGCCCCACACCCCAAGGCTATAGCCCACCCGTTTTTGTGGCCTTTTTCCGCTGGACGAACCTGGCGCCCCGGCCTTCTGGCGGTTATTTTTGGGCACGGCTGTGCCCGCAGCCTATTTTTGGCAAACGGAGGCCGCTCACAAAGTGTTGCCCCATTCTGAGTCCGGCGGATGAACTTGGCCAGCCCCACCCCACAAGGCTATAGCCCACCCGTTTTTGTGGCCTTTTTCCGCTCGACGAACTTGGCGACCCGGCCTTCGAGTGGTTATTTTTGGGTGCGGCTGTACCCGCAGCCTATTTTTGGGACATGGAGGCCGCTCGTAAACTCTCGCCCCATTCCGAGTCCGGCGGACGAACTTGTTCATCCCCACCACCCAAGGCTATAGCCAACCCGTTTTTGTGGCCTTTTTCCGCTGGACGAACTTGGCGCCGCAGCCTTCGGGTGGTTATTTTTGGGCGCGGCTGTGCCCGCCGCCTCTTTTTGGCACACGGAGGCTGCTAGCAAAGTCTCGCCCCATTCCGAGTCCGGCGGACGAACTTAGCCTGCCCCACCCCGTAAGGCTATAGCCCACCCGTTTTTGTGGCCTTTTCCGCTGGACGAACTTGGCGCCCCGGCCTTCGAGTGGTTATTTTTGGGTACGGCTGTACCCGCAGCCTATTTTTGGGACACGGAGGCCGCTCGCAAAGTTTCGCCCCATTCCGAGTCCGGCGGACGAACTTGTTCATCCCCACACCCCAAGGCTATAGCCCACCCGTTTTTGTGGCCATTTTCCGCTGGACGAACTTGGCGCCCCGGCCTTCGGGCGGTTATTTTCGGGCGCGGCTGTGTCCGCGGCCTATTTTTGGCACACGGAGGCCGCTCGCAAAGTCTTGCCCCATTCTGAGTGCGGCGGACGAACTTGGCCAGCCCCACCCCCCAATGCTATAGCCCACCCGTTTTTGTGGACTTTTTCCGGTGGACGAACTTGGCGCCCCGTCTTCGGGCGGTTATTTTTGGGCGCGACTGTGCCCTCAGCCTAATTTTGGCACACGGAGGCCGCTCGAAAAGTCTCGCCCCATTCCGAGTGCGGCGGATGAACTTGGCCAGCCCCACACCCCAAGTCTATAGCCCACCCGTTTTTGTGGCCTTTTTCCGCTGGACGAACCTGGCGCCCCGGCCTTCGGGCGGTTATTTTTGGGCACGGCTGTGCCCGCAGCCAATTTTGGCACATGGAGGCTGCTCACAAAGTGTTGCCCCATTCCGAGTCCGGCGGATGAACTTGGCCAGCCCCACCCCCCAAGGCTATAGCCCACCCGTTTTTGTGGCCTTTTTCCGCTCGACGAACTTGGTGCCCCGGCCTTCGAGTGGTTATATTTGGGTGCGGCTGTACCCGCAGCCTATTTTTGGGACACGGAGGCCGCTCGCAAAGTTTCGCCCCATTCCGAGTGCGGCGGACGAACTTGTTCGTCCCCACACCCCAAGGCTATAGCCCACCCGTTTTTGTGGCCTTTTTCCGCTGGACGAACTTGGCGCCCCGGCCTTCGGGCGGTTATTTTTGGGCGCGGCTGTGCCCGCGGCCTATTTTTGGCACACGGAGGCCGCTCGCAATGTCTTGCCCCATTCTGAGTGCGGCGGACGAACATGGCCAGCCCTACCCCCCAAGGCTATAGCCCACCCGTTTTTGTGGACTTTTTCCGCTGGACGAACTTGGCGCCCCGTCTTCGGGCGGTTATTTTTGGGTACGGCTGTGCCCGCAGCCTAATTTTGGCACACGGAGGCCGCTCGAAAAGTCTCGCCCCATTCCGAGTCCGGCGGACAAACTTGGCCAGCCCCACCCCCCAAGGCTATAGCCCACCCGTTTTTGTGGCCTTTTCCCGCTGGACGAACTTGGCACCCCGGCTTCGGGCGGTTATTTTTTGGTGCGGCTGTGCTTGCGGCCTATTTTTGGCACACAGAGGCCGCTCACAAAGTCTCGCCCCATTCCGACTCCGGCGGACGAACTAGGCAAGCCCCACCCCCCAAGGCTATAGCCCACCCGTTTTTGTGGCCTTTTTCCGCTGGACGAACTTGGCGCCCCGGCCTTCGGGCGGTTATTTTTGGGCGCGGCTGTGCCCGCGGCCTATTTTTGGCACACGGAGGCGGCTCGCAATGTCTTGCCCCATTCTGAGTGCGGCGGACGAACATGGCCAGCCCTACCCCCCAAGGCTATAGCCCACCCGTTTTTGTGGACTTTTTCCGCTGGACGAACTTGGCGCCCCGTCTTCGGGCGGTTATTTTTGGGCACGGCTGTGCCCGCAGCCTAATTTTGGCACACGGAGGCCGCTCGAAAAGTCTCACCCCATTCCGAGTCCGGCGGACAAACTTGGCCAGCCCCACCCCCCAAGGCTATAGCCCACCCGTTTTTGTGGCCTTTTCCCGCTGGACGAACTTGGCGCCCCGGCTTCGGGCGGTTATTTTTCGGTGCGGCTGTGCTTGCGGCCTATTTTTGGCACACAGAGGCCGCTCGGAAAGTCTCGCCCCATTCCGAGTCCGGCGGACGAACTAGGCAAGCCCCACCCCCCAAGGCTATAGCCCACCCGTTTTTGTGGCCTTATCCTGCTGGACGAACTTGGCGCCCCAGCCTTCGGGCAGTTATTTTTGGGCGCGGCTGTGCCCGCGTCCTATTTTGGCACACGGAGGCCGCTCGTATGGTCTCACCCCATTCCGAGTCCGGCGGAGGAACTTGGCCAGCCCCACACCCCAAGGCTATAGCCCACCCGTTTTTGTGGCCTTTTTCCGCTCGACGAACTTGGCGCCCCGGCCTTCGGGCGGTTATTTTTTGGTGCGGCTGTGCCCGCGGCCTATTTTTGGTACACGGAGGCCGCTCGCAAAGTTTCGCCCCATTCCGAGTCCGGCGGACGAACTTGTTCATCCCCACACCCCAAGGCTATAGCCCACCCGTTTTTGTGGCCTTTTTCCGCTGGACGAACTTGGCGCCCCGGCCTTCGGGCGGTTATTTTTGGGCGCGGCTGTGCCCGCGGCCTATTTTTGGCACACGGAGGCCGCTCGCAAAGTCTTGCCCCATTCCGAGTGCGGCGGACGAACTTGGCCAGCCCCACCCCCCAAGGCTATAGCCCACCCGTTTTTGTGGCCTTTTTCCGCTCGACGAACTTGGTGCCCCGGCCTTCGAGTGGTTATATTTGGGTGCGGCTGTACCCGCAGCCTATTTTTGGGACACGGAGGCCGCTCGCAAAGTTTCGCCCCATTCCGAGTGCGGCGGACGAACTTGTTCGTCCCCACACCCCAAGGCTATAGCCCACCCGTTTTTGTGGCCTTTTTCCGCTGGACGAACTTGGCGCCCCGGCCTTCGGGCGGTTATTTTTGGGCGCGGCTGTGCCCGCGGCCTATTTTTGGCACACGGAGGCCGCTCGCAATGTCTTGCCCCATTCTGAGTGCGGCGGACGAACATGGCCAGCCCTACCCCCCAAGGCTATAGCCCACCCGTTTTTGTGGACTTTTTCCGCTGGACGAACTTGGCGCCCCGTCTTCGGGCGGTTATTTTTGGGTACGGCTGTGCCCGCAGCCTAATTTTGGCACACGGAGGCCGCTCGAAAAGTCTCGCCCCATTCCGAGTCCGGCGGACAAACTTGGCCAGCCCCACCCCCCAAGGCTATAGCCCACCCGTTTTTGTGGCCTTTTCCCGCTGGACGAACTTGGCACCCCGGCTTCGGGCGGTTATTTTTTGGTGCGGCTGTGCTTGCGGCCTATTTTTGGCACACAGAGGCTGCTCACAAAGTCTCGCCCCATTCCGACTCCGGCGGACGAACTAGGCAAGCCCCACCCCCCAAGGCTATAGCCCACCCGTTTTTGTGGCCTTTTTCCGCTGGACGAACTTGGCGCCCCGGCCTTCGGGCGGTTATTTTTGGGCGCGGCTGTGCCCGCGGCCTATTTTTGCCACACGGAGGCGGCTCGCAATGTCTTGCCCCATTCTGAGTGCGGCGGACGAACATGGCCAGCCCTACCCCCCAAGGCTATAGCCCACCCGTTTTTGTGGACTTTTTCCGCTGGACGAACTTGGCGCCCCGTCTTCGGGCGGTTATTTTTGGGCACGGCTGTGCCCGCAGCCTAATTTTGGCACACGGAGGCCGCTCGAAAAGTCTCACCCCATTCCGAGTCCGGCGGACAAACTTGGCCAGCCCCACCCCCCAAGGCTATAGCCCACCCGTTTTTGTGGCCTTTTCCCGCTGGACGAACTTGGCGCCCCGGCTTCGGGCGGTTATTTTTCGGTGCGGCTGTGCTTGTGGCCTATTTTTGGCACACAGAGGCCGCTCGCAAAGTCTCGCCCCATTCCGAGTCCGGCGGACGAACTAGGCAAGCCCCACCCCCCAAGGCTATAGCCCACCCGTTTTTGTGGCCTTTTTCCGCTGGACGAACTTGGCGCCTCGACCTTCGGTTGGTTATTTTTGGGCGCGGCTGTGCCTGCAGCCTAATTTATGTACACGGATGCCACTCGAAAAGTCTCGCCCCATTCCGAGTCCGGCGGACGAACTTGGCCAGCCCCCCCCCCAAGGCTATAGCGCACCCGTTTTTGTGGCCTTTTTCCGCCTGACGAACTTGGCGCCCCGGCCTTTGAGTGGTTATTTTTGGGTACGGCTGTACCAGCAGCCTAATTTTGGCACACGCAGGCCGCTCGCAAAGTTTCGCCCCATTCCGAGTCCAGCGGACGAACTTGCTCATCCCCACACCCCAAGGCTATAGCCCACCCGTTTTTGTGGCCTTTTTCCGCTGGACGAACTTGGCGCCCCGGCCTTCAGGCGGTTATTTTTGGGCGCAGCTGTGCCCGCGGCCTATTTTTGGCACACGGAGGCCGCTCGCAAAGTCTTGCCCCATTCCGAGTGCGGCGGACGAACTTGGCCAGCCCCACCCCCCAAGGCTATAGCCCACCCGTTTTTGTGGACTTTTTCCGTTGGACGAACTTGGCGCCCCATCTTCGGGCGGTTATTTTTGGGCGCGGCTGTGCCCGCGACCTATTTTTGGCACACGGAGGCCGCTCGCAAAGTCTTGCCCCATTCCGAGTGCGGCGGACGAACATGGCCAGCCCCACCCCCCAAGGCTATAGCCCACCCGTTTTTGTGGACTTTTTCCGCTGGACGAACTTGGCGCCCCGTCTTCGGACGGTTATTTTTGGGCGCGGCTGTACCCGCAGCCTAATTTTGGCACACGGAGGCCGCTCAAAAAGTCTCGCCCCATTCCGAGTGCGGCGGATGAACTTGGCCAGCCCCAAACCCCAAGGCTATAGCCCACCCGTTTTTGTGGCCTTTTTCCGCTGGACGAACCTGGCGCCCCGGCCTTCGGGCAGTTATTTTTGGGCACGGCTGTGCCGACAGCCAATTTTGGCACATGGAGGCTGCTCACAAAGTGTTGCCCCATTCCGAGTCCGGCGGATGAACTTGGCCAGCCCCACCCCCCAAGGCTATAGCCCACCCGTTTTTGTGGCCTTTTTCCGCTCGACGAACTTGGCGCCCCGGCCTTCGGGCGGTTATTTTTGGGTGCGGCTGTGCCCGCGGCCTATTTTTGGCACACGGAGGCCGCTCGTAAAGTTTCGCCCCTTTCCGAGTCCGGCGGACGAACTTGTTCATCCCCACACCCCAAGGCTATAGCCCACCCGTTTTTGTGGCCTTTTTCCGCTGGACGAACTTGGCGCCCCGTCTTCGGGCGGTTATTTTTGGGCACGGCTGTGCCCGCAGCCTAATTTTGGCACACGGAGGCCGCTCGAAAAGTCTCGCCCCATTCCGAGTCCGGCGGACAAACTTGGCCAGCCCCACCCCCCAAGGCTATAGCCCACCCGTTTTTGTAGCCTTTTCCCGCTGGACGAACTTGGCGCCCCGGCTTCGGGCGGTTATTTTTCGGTGCGGCTGTGCTTGCGGCCTATTTTTGGCACACAGAGGCCGCTCGGAAAGTCTCGCCCCATTCCGAGTCCGGCGGACGAACTAGGCAAGCCCCACCCCCCAAGGCTATAGCCCACCCGTTTTTGTGGCCTTATCCTGCTGGACGAACTTGGCGCCCCAGCCTTCGGGCAGTTATTTTTGGGCGCGGCTGTGCCCGCGTCCTATTTTGGCACACGGAGGCCGCTCGTATGGTCTCACCCCATTCCGAGTCCGGCGGAGGAACTTGGCCAGCCCCACACCCCAAGGCTATAGCCCACCCGTTTTTGTGGCCTTTTTCCGCTCGACGAACTTGGCGCCCCGGCCTTCGGGCGGTTATTTTTTGGTGCGGCTGTGCCCGCGGCCTATTTTTGGTACACGGAGGCCGCTCGCAAAGTTTCGCCCCATTCCGAGTCCGGCGGACGAACTTGTTCATCCCCACACCCCAAGGCTATAGCCCACCCGTTTTTGTGGCCTTTTTCCGCTGGACGAACTTGGCGCCCCGGCCTTCGGGCGGTTATTTTTGGGCGCGGCTGTGCCCGCGGCCTATTTTTGGCACACGGAGGCCGCTCGCAAAGTCTTGCCCCATTCCGAGTGCGGCGGACGAACTTGGCCAGCCCCACCCCCCAAGGCTATAGCCCACCCGTTTTTGTGGACTTTTTCCGTTGGACGAACTTGGCGCCCCATCTTCGGGCGGTTATTTTTGGGCGCGGCTGTGCCCGCGACCTATTTTTGGCACACAGAGGCCGCTCGCAAAGTCTTGCCCCATTCCGAGTGCGGCGGACGAACATGGCCAGCCCCACCCCCCAAGGCTATAGCCCACCCGTTTTTGTGGACTTTTTCCGCTGGACGAACTTGGCGCCCCGTCTTCGGACGGTTATTTTTGGGCGCGGCTGTGCCCGCAGCCTAATTTTGGCACACGGAGGCCGTTCAAAAAGTCTCGCCCCATTCCGAGTGCGGCGGATGAACTTGGCCAGCCCCACACCCCAAGGCTATAGCCCACCCGTTTTTGTGGCCTTTTTCCGCTGGACGAACCTGGCGCCCCGGCCTTCGGGCAGTTATTTTTGGGCACGGCTGTGCCGTCAGCCAATTTTGGCACATGGAGGCTGCTCACAAAGTGTTGCCCCATTCCGAGTCCGGCGGATGAACATGGCCAGCCCCACCCCCCAAGGCTATAGCCCACCCGTTTTTGTGGACTTTTTCCGCTGGACGAACTTGGCGCCCCGTCTTCGGACGGTTATTTTTGGGCGAGGCTGTGCCTGCAGCCTAATTTTGGCACACGGAGGCCGCTCGAAAAGTCTCGCCCCATTCCGAGTGCGGCGGATGAACTTGGCCAGCCCCACACCCCAAGGCTATAGCCCACCCGTTTTTGTGGCCTTTTTCCGCTGGACGAACCTGGCGCCCCGGCCTTCGGGCGGTTATTTTTGGGCACGGCTGTGCCCGCAGCCAATTTTGGCACATGGAGGCTGCTCACAAAGTGTTGCCCCATTCCGAGTCCAGCGGATGAACTTGGCCAGCCCCACCCCCCAAGGCTATAGCCCACCCGTTTTTGTGGCCTTTTTCCGCTCGACGAACTTGGCGCCCCGGCCTTCGGGCAGTTATTTTTGGGTACGGCTGTGCCCACGGCCTATTTTTGGCACACGGAGGCCGCTCGCAAAGTTTCGCCCCATTCCGAGTCCGGCGGACGAACTTGTTCATCCCCACACCCCAAGGCTATAGCCCACCCGTTTTTGTGGCCTTTTTCCGCTGGACGAACTTGGCGCCCCGTCTTCGGGCGGTTATTTTTGGGCACGGCTGTGCCCGCAGCCTAATTTTGGCACACGGAGGCCGCTCGAAAAGTCTCGCCCCATTCCGAGTCCGGCGGACAAACTTGGCCAGCCCCACCCCCCAAGGCTATAGCCCACCCGTTTTTGTGGCCTTTTCCCGCTGGACGAACTTGGCGCCCCGGCTTCGGGCGGTTATTTTTCGGTGCGGCTGTGCTTGCGGCCTATTTTTGGCACACAGAGGCCGCTCGGAAAGTCTCGCCCCATTCCGAGTCCGGCGGACGAACTAGGCAAGCCTCACCCCCCAAGGCTATAGCCCACCCGTTTTTGTGGCCTTTTTCCGCTGGACGAACTTGGCGCCCCGACCTTCGGTTGGTTATTTTTGGGCGCGGCTGTGCCCGCAGCCTAATTTTGGTACACGGATGCTGTTCGAAAAGTCTCGCCCCATTCCGAGTCCGGCGGACGAACTTGGCCAGCCCCACCCCCCAAGGCTATAGCCCACCCGTTTTTGTGGCCTTTTTCCGCCTGACGAATTTGGCGCCCCGGCCTTCGAGTGGTTATTTTTGGGTGCGGCTGTACCCGCAGCCTAATTTTGGCACACGCAGGCCGCTCACAAAGTTTCGCCCCATTCCGAGTCCAGCGGATGAACTTGTTCATCCCCACACCCCAAGGCTATAGCCCACCCGTTTTTGTGGCCTTTTTCCGCTGGACGAACTTGGCGCCCCGGCCTTCGGGCGGTTATTTTTGGGCGCGGCTGTGCCCGCGGCCTATTTTTGGCACACGGAGGCCGCTCGCAAAGTCTCGCCCCATTCCGAGTCCGGCGGACGAACTTGGCCAGCCCCACCCCCCAAGGCTATAGCCCACCCGTTTTTGTGGACTTTTTCCGCTGGACGAACTTGGCGCCCCGTCTTCGGACGGTTATTTTTGGGCGCGGCTGTGCCCGCAGCCTAATTTTGGCACACGGAGGCCGCTCAAAAAGTCTCGCCCCATTCCGAGTGCGGCGGATGAACTTGGCCAGCCCCACACCCCAAGGCTATAGCCCACCCGTTTTTGTGGCCTTTTTCCGCTGGACGAACCTGGCGCCCCGGCCTTCGGGCAGTTATTTTTGGGCACGGCTGTGCCGACAGCCAATTTTGGCACATGGAGGCTGCTCACAAAGTGTTGCCCCATTCCGAGTCCGGCGGATGAACATGGCCAGCCCCACCCCCCAAGGCTATAGCCCACCCGTTTTTGTGGACTTTTTCCGCTGGACGAACTTGGCGCCCCGTCTTCGGACGGTTATTTTTGGGCGCGGCTGTGCCCGCAGCCTAATTTTGGCACACGGAGGCCGCTCGAAAAGTCTCGCCCCATTCCGAGTCCGGCGGATAAACTTGGCCAGCCCCACCCCCCAAGGCTATAGCCCACCCGTTTTTGTGGACTTTTTCCACTTGACGAACTTGGCGCCCCGTCTTCGGACGGTTATTTTTGGGCGTGGCTGTGCCCGCAGCCTAATTTTGGCACACGGAGGCCGCTTGTAAAGTCTCGCCCCATTCCGAGTCCGGCGGACATACTTGGCAAGCCCCACCCCCCAAGGCTATAGCCCACCCGTTTTTGTGGCCTTTTCCCGCTGGACGAACTTGGCGCCCCAGCCTTCGGGCAGTTATTTTTGGGCGCGGCTGTGCCCGCGTCCTATTTTGGCACACGGAGGCCGCTCGTATGGTCTCACCCCATTCCGAGTCCGGCGGAGGAACTTGGCCATCCCCACACCCCAAGGCTATAGCCCACCCGTTTTTGTGGCCTTTTTCCGCTTGACGAACTTGGCGCCCCGGCCTTCGGGCGGTTATTGTTGGGTACGGCTGTCCCCGCAGCCTATTTTTGGCACATGGAGGCCGCTCACAAAGTCTCCCCCAATTCAGAGTCCGGCAGACGAACTTAGCCAGCCCCACCACCCCAAGGCCATAGGCACCCGTTTTTGTGGCCTTTTTCCGCTGGACGAACTTGGCGCCCCGGCCTTCGGGCGGATAATTTTGGGCGCGGCTGTGCCCGCAGCCTAGTTTTTGTACACGGAGGCCACTCGTAAAGTGTTTCTCCCTTCCAAGTCCGGCGGATGGACTTTGCCAGCCCCACCCGCCAAGGCTATAGCCCACCCGTTTTTGTGGCCTTTTTCCGCTGGATGAGCTTGGCGCCCCGGCCTTCGGGTGGTAATTTTTGGGCGCGGCTGTGCGCGCGGCCTATTTTTGTCACACGGAGGCTGCTCGCAAAGTCTCGCCCCATTCCGAGTCCGGCGGACGAACTTGGCCAGCCCCACCCCCCAAGGCTATAGCCCACCCGTTTTTGTGGACTTTTTCCGCTGGACGAACTTGGCGCCCCGGCCTTCGGGCGGGTATTTTTGGGCGAGGCTGTGCCCGCAGCCTATTTTTGGCACACGGAGGTGCCTCGCAAAGTATCGCGCCATTCCGAGTCCGGCGGACGATGTTGGCCAACCCCACCCCCCAAGGCTATAGCCCACCCGTTTTTGTGGCCTTTTTCCGCTGGACGAACTTGGTGCCCCGGCCTTCGGGCGGGTATTTTTGGGCGCGGCTGTGCCCGCAGCCTATTTTTGGCACACGGAGGTGCCTCGCAAAGTCTCACGCCATTCCGAGTCCGGCGGACGAAGTCGGCCAACTCCACCCCCCAAGGCTATAGCCCACCCGTTTTTGTGGCCTTTTTCCGCTGGACGAACTTGGCGCCCCGGCCTTCGGGCGGGTATTTTTGGGCGCGGCTGTGTCCGCGGCCTATTTTTTGCACACGGAGGCGCCTCGTAAAGGCTCGTGCAATTCCGAGTCCGGCGGACGGAGTTGGCCAGCCCCACCCCCCAAGGCTATAGCCCACTCGTTTTTGTGGCCTTTTTCCGCTGGACGAACTTGGCGCCCCGGCCTTCGGGAGGGTATTTTTAGGTTCGGCTGTGCCTGCGGCCTATTTTTGGCACACGGAGGCGTCTCGCAAAGTCTCACGCCATTCCGAGTCCGGCGGAAGGAGTTGGCCAGCCCCACCCCCCAAGGCTATAGCCCACCCGTTTTTGTGGCCTTTTTCCGCTGGACGAACTTGGCGCCCTGGCCTTCGGGCGGGTATTTTTTGCCGCGGCTGTGCCCGCGGCCTATTTTTGGCACAGGGAGGCGCCTCGCAAAGTCTCGCCCCATTCCGAGTCCGGCGGACGAAGTGGGCCGGCCCCACCCCCCAAGGCCATAGCCCACCCGTTTTTGTGGCCTTTTTCCGCTGGACGAACTTGGCGCCCCGGCCTTCGGGCGGGTATTTTTGGGCGCGGCTGTGCCCGTGGCCTATTTTTGGCACACGGAGGTGCCTTGAAAAGTCTCGCGCCATTCCGAGTCCGGCGGACGAAGTCCGCCAGCCCCACCCCCCAAGGCTATAGCCCACCCGTTTTTGTGGCCTTTTTCCGCTGGACGAACTCTCGGCCTTCGGGCGGGTATTTTTGGGCGCGACTGTTCCCACGGCCTATTTTTGGCACACGGAGGCGCCTCGCAAAGTCTCGCGCCATTCCGAGTCCGGCGGACGAAGTGGGACAGCCCCACCCCCCAAGGCTATAGCCCACCCGTTTTTGTGGCCTTTTTCCGCTGGACGAACTTGGCGCCCCGGCCTTCGGGCGGGTATTTTTGGGCGCAGCTGTGCCTGCGGCCTATTTTTGGCACACGGAGGTGCCTCATAAAGTCTCGCGCCATTCCGAGTCCGGCGGACGAAGTGGGCCAGCCCCACCCCCTAAGGCTATAGCCCACCCGTTTTTGTGGCCTTTTTCCGCTGGACAAAACTTGGCGACCCGACCTTCGGGCGGGTATTTTTGGGCGCGGCTGTGCGCCCAACCTATTTTTGGCACACGGAGGTGCCTCGCAAAGTCTCGCGCCATTCCGAGTCCGGCGGACGAAGTTGGCCAACCCCATCCCCCAAGGCTATAGCCCACCCGTTTTTGTGGCCTTTTTCCGCTGGACGAACTTGGCGCCCCGGCCTTCGGGCGGGTATTTTTGGGCGCGGCTGTGTCAGCGGCCTATTTTTTGCACATGGAGGCGGCTCGTAAAGGCTTGCGCCATTCCGAGTCCGGCGGACGGAGTGGGCCAGCCCACCCCCCAAGGCTATAGCCAACCCGTTTTTGTGGCCTTTTTCCGCTGGACGAACTTGGCGCCCCGGCCTTCGGGAGAGTATTTTTGGGCGCGGCTGTGTCCGCGGCATGTTTTTGGCACACGGAGGTGCCTCGCAAAGTCTCGCGCCATTCCGAGTCCGGCGGACGAAGTGGGCCGGCCCCACCCCCCAAGGCCATAGCCCACCCGTTTTTGTGGCCTTTTTCCGCTGGACGAACTTGGCGCCCCGGCCTTCGGGCGGGTATTTTTGGGTGCGGCTGTGCCCGTGTCCTATTTTTGGCACACGGAGGTGCCTCGCAAAGTCTCGCGCCATTCCGAGCCCGGCGGACGAAGTCGGCCAGCCCCACCCCCCAAGGCTATAGCCCACCCGTTTTTGTGGCCCTTTTCCCGCTGCACGAACTCCCGGCCTTCGGGCGGGTATTTTTGGGCGCGACTGTTCCCCGCGGACTATTTTTGGCACACGGCGGCACCTCGTAAAGTCTCGCGACATTCCGAGTCCGGCGGACGAAGTTGGCCAGCCCCACCCCCCAAGGCTATAGCCCACCCGTTTTTGTGGCCTTTTTCCGCTAGACGAACTTGGCGCCCCGGCCATCGGGCGGGTATTTTTGTGCGCGGCTGTGCTCGCGGCCCATTTTTGGGATACGGAGGCGCCTCGTAAAGTCTCGCGCCATCCCGAGTCCGGCGGACGAAGTTGGCCAGCCCCACCCCCCAAGGCTATGGCCCACCTGTTTTTGTGGCCTTTTTCCGCTGGACGAACTTGGCGCCCCGGCCTTCGGGAGAGTATTTTTGGGCGCGGCTGTGCCCGCGGCATGTTTTTGGCACACGGAGGTACCTCGCAAAGTCTCGCCCCATTCCGAGTCCGGCGGACGAAGTTGGCCAGCCCCACCCCCCAAGGCTATAGCCCACCCGTTTTTGTAGCCTTTTTCCGCTGGACGAACTTGGCGCCCCGACCTTCGGGCGGCTATTTTTGGGCGCGTCTTTGCCCGCGGCCTATTTTTGGCACACGGAGGCGCATCGCAAAGTCTCGCGCCATTCCGAGTCCGGCGGACGAAGTGGGCCAGCCCCACCCCCCAAGGCTATAACCCACCCGTTTTTGTGGCCTTTTTCCGCAGGACGAACTGGGCGCCCCGGCTATCGGACGGGTATTTTTGGGCGCGGCTGTGCCCGCGGCTTATTTTTGGCACACGGAGTCGCCTCACAAAGTCTCGCGCCATTCCGAGTCCGGCGGACGTAGTTGGCCAGCCCCACCCCCGAAGGCTATAGCCCACCCGTTTTTGTGGCCTTTTTCCGCTGGACGAACTTGGCGCCCCGGCTTTCGGGCGGGTATTTTTGCGCGCGGCTGTGCCCGCGGCATGTTTTTGGCACACGGAGGTACCTCGCAAAGTCTCGCCCCATTCCGAGTCCGGCGGACGAAGTTGGCCAGCCCCACCCCCCAAGGCTATAGCCCACCCGTTTTTGTAGCCTTTTTCCGCTGGACGAACTTGGCGCCCCGACCTTCGGGCGGCTATTTTTGGGCGCGTCTTTGCCCGCGGCCTATTTTTGGCACACGGAGGCGCATCGCAAAGTCTCGCGCCATTCCGAGTCCGGGCGGACGAGTGGGCCAGCCCCACCCCCAAGGCTATAACCCACCCGTTTTGTGGCCTTTTTCCGCAGACGAACTGGGCGCCCGGCTATCGGACGGGTATTTTTGGGCGCGGCTGTGCCCGCGGCTTATTTTTGGCACACTGAGTCGCCTCACAAAGTCTCGCGCCATTCCGAGTCCGGCGGACGTAGTTGGCCAGCCCCACCCCCGAAGGCTATAGCCCACCCGTTTTTGTGGCCTTTTTCCGCTGGACGAACTTGGCGCCCCGGCTTTCGGGCGGGTATTTTTGCACGCGGCTGTGCCCGTGGCCTATTTTTGGGACACGGACGCGCCTCGCAAAGTCCCGCGCCATTCCGACTCCGGCGGACGAAGTTGGCCAGCCCCAACCCCAAGCCTATAGCCCACCCGTTTTTGTGGCCTTTTTCCGCGGGACGAACTTGGCGCCCCGGCCGTCGGGCATATATTTTTGGGAGTGGCTGTGCCCGCGGCCTATTTTTGGCACACCGAGGCGCCTCGCAAAGTCTCGCGCCATTTCGAGTCCGGCGGACGAAGTGGGCCAGCCCCACCCCCCAAGGCTATAACCCACCCGTTTTTGTGGCCTTTTTCCGCAGGACGAACTGGGCGCCCCGGCTATCGGACGGGTATTTTTGGGTGCGGCTGTGCCCGCGGCTTATTTTTGGCACACTGAGTCACCTCACAAAGTCTCGCGCCATTCCGAGTCCGGCGGACGTAGTTGGCCAGCCCCACCCCCCAAGGCTATAGCCCACCCGTTTTTGTGGCCTTTTTCCGCTGGACGAACTTGGCGCCCCGGCCGTCGGGCAGATATTTTTGGGCGTGGCTGTGCCCGCGGCCTATTTTTGGCACACCGAGGCGCCTCGCAAAGTCTCGCGCCATTCCGAGTCCGGCGGACGAAGTTGGCCAGCCCTACCCCCGAAGGCTATAGCCCACCCGTTTTTCTGGCCTTTTTCCGCTGGGTGAACTTCGCGCCCTGGCCTTCGGGCAGGGATTTTTGGGCGCGGCTGTGTCTGCGCCCTATTTTTGGCACACGGATGCACCTCGCAAAGTCTTGCGGCATTCCGAGTCCGGCGGACGAAGTTGGCCAGCCCCACCCCCCAAGGCTATAGCCCACCCGTTTTTGTAGCCTTTTTCCGCTAGACGAACTTGGCGCCCCGGCCATCGGGCGGGTATTTTTGTGCGCGGCTGTGCCCGCGGCCCATTTTTGGGATACGGAGGCGCCTCGTAAAGTCTCGCGCCATCCCGAGTCCGGCGGACGAAGTTGGCCAGCCCCACCCCCCAAGGCTATGGCCCACCTGTTTTTGTGGCCTTTTTCCGCTGGACGAACTTGGCGCCCCGGCCTTCGGGAGAGTATTTTTGGGCGCGGCTGTGCCCGCGGCATGTTTTTGGCACACGGAGGTACCTCACAAAGTCTCGCCCCATTCCGAGTCCGGCGGACGAAGTTGGCCAGCCCCACCCCCCAAGGCTATAGCCCACCCGTTTTTGTAGCCTTTTTCCGCTGGACGAACTTGGCGCCCCGACCTTCGGGCGGCTATTTTTGGGCGCGTCTTAGCCCGCGGCCTATTTTTGGCACACGGAGGCGCATCGCAAAGTCTCGCGCCATTCCGAGTCCGGCGGACGAAGTGGGCCAGCCCCACCCCCCAAGGCTATAACCCACCCGTTTTTGTGGCCTTTTTCCGCAGGACGAACTGGGCGCCCCGGCTATCGGACGGGTATTTTTGGGCGCGGCTGTGCCCGCGGCTTATTTTTGGCACACGGAGTCGCCTCACAAAGTCTCGCGCCATTCCGAGTCCGGCGGACGTAGTTGGCCAGCCCCACCCCCGAAGGCTATAGCCCACCCGTTTTTGTGGCCTTTTTCCGCTGGACGAACTTGGCGCCCCGGCTTTCGGGCGGGTATTTTTGCGCGCGGCTGTGCCCGCGGCATGTTTTTGGCACACGGAGGTACCTCGCAAAGTCTCGCCCCATTCCGAGTCCGGCGGACGAAGTTGGCCAGCCCCACCCCCCAAGGCTATAGCCCACCCGTTTTTGTAGCCTTTTTCCGCTGGACGAACTTGGCGCCCCGACCTTCGGGCGGCTATTTTTGGGCGCGTCTTTGCCCGCGGCCTATTTTTGGCACACGGAGGCGCATCGCAAAGTCTCGCGCCATTCCGAGTCCGGCGGACGAAGTGGGCCAGCCCCACCCCCCAAGGCTATAACCCACCCGTTTTTGTGGCCTTTTTCCGCAGGACGAACTGGGCGCCCCGGCTATCGGACGGGTATTTTTGGGCGCGGCTGTGCCCGCGGCTTATTTTTGGCACACTGAGTCGCCTCACAAAGTCTCGCGCCATTCCGAGTCCGGCGGACGTAGTTGGCCAGCCCCACCCCCGAAGGCTATAGCCCACCCGTTTTTGTGGCCTTTTTCCGCTGGACGAACTTGGCGCCCCGGCTTTCGGGCGGGTATTTTTGCACGCGGCTGTGCCCGTGGCCTAGTTTTGGGACACGGACGCGCCTCGCAAAGTCCCGCGCCATTCCGACTCCGGCGGACGAAGTTGGCCAGCCCCAACCCCAAGCCTATAGCCCACCCGTTTTTGTGGCCTTTTTCCGCGGGACGAACTTGGCGCCCCGGCCGTCGGGCATATATTTTTGGGAGTGGCTGTGCCCGCGGCCTATTTTTGGCACACCGAGGCGCCTCGCAAAGTCTCGCGCCATTTCGAGTCCGGCGGACGAAGTGGGCCAGCCCCACCCCCCAAGGCTATAACCCACCCGTTTTTGTGGCCTTTTTCCGCAGGACGAACTGGGCGCCCCGGCTATCGGACGGGTATTTTTGGGTGCGGCTGTGCCCGCGGCTTATTTTTGGCACACTGAGTCACCTCACAAAGTCTCGCGCCATTCCGAGTCCGGCGGACGTAGTTGGCCAGCCCCACCCCCCAAGGCTATAGCCCACCCGTTTTTGTGGCCTTTTTCCGCTGGACGAACTTGGCGCCCCGGCCGTCGGGCAGATATTTTTGGGCGTGGCTGTGCCCGCGGCCTATTTTTGGCACACCGAGGCGCCTCGCAAAGTCTCGCGCCATTCCGAGTCCGGCGGACGAAGTTGGCCAGCCCCACCCCCGAAGGCTATAGCCCACCCGTTTTTCTGGCCTTTTTCCGCTGGGTGAACTTCGCGCCCTGGCCTTCGGGCAGGGATTTTTGGGCGCGGCTGTGTCTGCGCCCTATTTTTGGCACACGGATGCACCTCGCAAAGTCTTGCGGCATTCCGAGTCCGGCGGACGAAGTTGGCCAGCCCCACCCCCCAAGGCTATAGCCCACCCGTTTTTGTAGCCTTTTTCCACTGGACGAACTTGGGGCCCCGACCTTCGGGCGGGTATTTTTGGGCGCGGCTGTGCCCGCGGCCTATTTTTGGCACACTGAGGCGCCTCACAAAGTCTCGCGCCATTCCGAGTCCGGCGGACGAAGTTGGCCAACCCCACCCCCCAAGGCTATAGCCCACCCGTTTTTGTGGCCTTTTTCCGCTGGACGAACTTGGCGCCCCGGCCGTCGGGCAGATATTATTGGGCGTGGCTGTGCCCGCGGCCTATTTTTGGCACACCGAGCCGCCTCGCAAAGTCTCGCGCCATTCCGAGTCCGGCGGACGAAGTTGGCCAGCCCCACCCCCGAAGGCTATAGCCCACCCGTTTTTCTGGCCTTTTTCCGCTGGGTGAACTTCGCGCCCTGGCCTTCGGGCAGGGATTTTTGGGCGCGGCTGTGTCGGCGCCCTATTTTTGGCACACGAATGCACCTCGCAAAGTCTCGCGGCATTCCGAGTCCGGCGGACGAAGTTGGCCAGCCCCACCCCCCAAGGCTATAGCCCACCCGATTTTGTGGGCTTTTTCCGCTGACGAACTTGGCGGCCCGGCCTTCGTACGGTTATTTTTGGGCGCGGCTGTGCCCGCGGCCTATTTTTGGTACACGGAGGCCCCTCGCAAAGGCTCGCGCCATTCCGAGTCCGGCGGACGAAGTTGGACAGCCCCACCCCCCAAGGCTATAGCCCACCCGTTTTTGTGGCCTTTATCCGCTGGACGAACTTGGCGCCCCGGCCTTCGGGCGGTTATTTTTGGGCGCGGCTGTGCCCGCTGCCTATTTTTGGCACACGGAGGCCCCTCACAAAGTCTCGTACCATTCCGGGTCCGGCGGACGAAGTTGGCCAGCCCCACCCCCCAAGGCTATAGCCCACCCGTTTTTGTGGCCTTTTTCTGCTGGACGAACTTGGCGTCCTGGCATTCGGGCGGTTATTTTTGGCCTCGGCTGTGCCCGTGGCCTATTTTTGGCACACGGAGGCCCCTCGCAAAGCCTCACTTGATTCCGAGTCCGGCGGACGAAGTGGGCCAGCCCCACCCCCCAGGGCTATAGCCCACCCGTTTTTGTGGCCTTTTTCCGCTGGACGAACTTGGCGCCCCGGCCTTCTGGCGGTTATTTTTTGGCGCAGTTGTGCCCGCGGTCTATTTTTGGTACACGGAGGCCCCTCGCAAAGTCTCTCGCAATTCTGAGTCCGGCGGACGAAGTGGGCCAGCCCCACCCCCCAAGGCTATAGCCCACCCGTTTTTGTGGCCTTTTGCCGCTGGACGAACTTAGCGGCCCGGCCTTCAGGCGGTTATTTTTTGGCGCGGCTGTGCCCGCGGTCTTTTTTTGGTACACGTAGGCCCCTCGTAAAGTCTCTCACCATTCCGAGTCCGGCGGACGAAGTGGGCCAGCCCCACCCCCCCAGGCTATAGCCCACCCGTTTTTGTGGCCTTTTTCCGCTGGACGAACTTGGCGCCCCGGCCTTCTGGCGGTTATTTTTGGTCGCGACTGTGCCCACGGTCTATTTTTGGTACACGGAGGCCCCTCGCAAAGTCTCTCGCCATTCCGAGTCCGGCGGACGAAGTGGGCCAGCCCCACCCCCCAAGGCTATAGCCCACCCGTTTTGTGGCCTTTTTCCGCTGGACAAACTTGGCGCCCCGGTCTTCGGGCGGTTATTTTTGGGTGCGGCTGTGACCGCGGCCTATTTTTGGCGCACGGAGGCGCCTCGCAAAGTCTCGCGCTATTCCCAGTCCGGTGGACGAAGTTGGCCAGCCCCACCCCCCGAGGCTATAGCCCACCCGTTTTTTGTGGCCTTTTTCCGCTGGAAGAACTTGGCACCCCGTCATTCGGGCGGTTATTTTCGGACGCGGCTGTGCCCGCGGCCTATTTTTGGCACTCGGAGACCCCTCGCAAAGTCTCGCGCCATTCCGAGTCGGGCGGACGAAGTGGGCCAGCCCCACCCCCCATGGCTATAGCCCACCCGTTTTTGTGGCCTTTTTCCGTTGGACGAAATTGGCGCCCCGGCCTTCAGGCTGTTATTTTTGCGGGCGGCTGTGCCCGTGGCCTATTTTTGGCACACGGAGGCCCCTCGCAAAGTTTCGCGCCATTCTGAGTCCGGCGGACGAAGTTGGCCAGCCCCACCCCCCAAGGCTATAGCCCACCCGTTTTTGTGGCCATTTTCCGCTGGACGAACTTGGCGCCTTGGCCTTCGGGCGATTATTTTTGGGCGCGGCTGTACGCGTAGCCTATTTTTGGCACATGGAGGCCCCTCGTAAGGTCTCGCGCCATTCCGAGTCCGGCGGATGAAGTTTGCCAGCCCCACCCCGCAAGGCTATAGCCCACCCATTTTTGTGGCCTTTTTCCGCTGGACGAACTTGGCGCCCCGGCTTTCGACTGGTTATTTTTGGGCGCGGCTGGGCCCGCGGCCTATTTTTGGCACGCGGAGGTCCCTCGCAAAGTCTCGCGCCATTCCGAGTCCGGCGGACGAAGTGGGCCAGCCCCACCCCCAAAGGCTATAGCCCACCCGTTTTTGTGGCCTTTTTCCGCTGGACGAACATGGCGCCCCGGCCTTCGGGCGGTTATTTTTGGGCGCGGCTGTGCCCGCGGCCTATTTTTTCCATACGGAGGCCCCTCGCAAAGTCTCGCGGCAATCCGAGTCCGGTGGACGAAGTGGGCCAGCCCCACCCCCCAAAGCTATAACCCACCCGTTTTTGTGGCCTTTTTCCGCTGGACGAACTTAGCGGCCCGACCTTCAGGCTGTTATTTTTTGGTGCGGCTGTGCCCGCGGTCTTTTTTTGGTACACGGAGGCCCCTCGCAAAGTCTCTCGCCATTCTGAGTCCGGCGGACGAAGTGGGCCAGCCCCACCCTCCAAGGCTATAGCCCACCCGTTTTTGTGGCCTTTTGCCGCTGGACGAACTTAGCGGCCCGGCCTTCAGGCGGTTATTTTTTGGCGCGGCTGTGCCCGCGGTCTTTTTTTGGTACACGGAGGCCCCTCGCAAAGTCTCTCACCATTCCGAGTCCGGCGGACGAAGTGGGCCAGCCCCACCCCCCCAGGCTATAGCCCACCCGTTTTTGTGGCCTTTTTCCGCTGGACGAACTTGGCGCCCCGGCTTTCGGGCGGTTATTTTTGGGCGCGGCTGGGCCCTTGGCCTTTTTTTGGCACACGGTGTCTCCTCGCAAATTCTCGCACCATTCCAAGTCCGGCGGATGAAGTTGGCCAGCCCCACCCCCCAAGGCTATAGCCCACCCGTTTTTGTGGCCTTTTTCCGCTGGACGAACTTGGCGGCCCGGCCTTCGGGCGGTTATTTTTTGGCGCGGCTGTGCCCGCAGCCTATTTTTGGCATGCGGAGGCCGCTCGCAAAGTCTCGCCCCATTCCGAGTCCGTTGGACGAAGTTGGCCAGCCCCTCCCCCCAAGGCTATAGCCCACCCGTTTTTTGGCCATTTTTCCGCTAGGGGGTTTGGGCGCGCCGACCTTCGGTGGGTTATTTTTGGGCGTGTCTGTGCCCGCGGCCTATTTTTGGCACGCGGAGGCCCCTCACAAAGTCTCGCCGCATTCCGAGTCCGCCGGACGAAGTGGGCCAGCCCCTCCCCCCAAGGCTATAGCGCACCCGTTTTTTCGCCATTTTTCCGCTGGGGGGTTTGGGCGCGCCGACCTTTGGGTGGTTATATTTGGACGCGGCTGTGCCCATAGCCTATTTTTGGCACGCGGAGGCCGCTCGCAAAGTCTCGCCCCATTCCGAGTCCTGCGGAAGAAGTTGGCCAGCCCCTCCCCCCAAGGCTATAGCGCACCCGTTTTTTGGCCATTTTTCCGCTAGGGGGTTTGGGCGGGCCGACCTTTGGGGGGTTATTTTTGGGCGCGGCTGCGACAGCGTCCTATTTTTAGCACGCGGAGGCCGCTCGAAAAGTCTCGCCGCATTCCGAGTCCGGCGGACGAAGTTGGCCAGCCCCTCCCCCCAAGGCTATAGCCCACCCGTTTTTTGGACATTTTTCCGCTGGGGGGTTTGGGCGCGCCGACCTTCGGGGGGTTATTTTTGGACGCGGCTGTGCCCGCGGCCTATTTTTTGCACGCGGAGGCCGCTCGCAAAGTCTTGCCGCATTCCGAGTCCGGCGGACGAAGTGGGCCAGCCCCTCCCCCCAAGGCTATAGCGCATAAGTTTTTTGGCCATTTTTCCGCTGGGGGGTTTGGGCGCGCCGACCTTCGGTGGGTTATTTTTGGGTGCGGCTGTGCCCACGGCCTATTTTTGGCACGCTGAGGCCGCTCGCAAAGACTCGCCCCATTCCGAGCCCGGCGGACGAAGTTGGCCAGTCCCACCCCCTAAGGCTATAGCCCACCTGTTTTTGTGGCCTTTTTCCGCTGGAAGAACTTGGCGCTCCGGCTTTAGGGCGGTTATTTTTGGGCGCGGCTGGGCCCTTGGTAAAGTCACGCACCATTCCAAGTCCGGCGGATGAAGTTGGCCAGCCCCACCCCCCAAGGCTATAGCCCACCCGTTTTTGTGGCCTTTTTCCGCTGGACGAACTTTGTGCCCCGGCCTTCGGGCGGTTATTTTTGGGCGCGGCTGTGCCCGCAGCCTATTTTTGGCACATAGAGGCCCCTCTCGAAGTCTCGCGCCATTCTGAGTTCGGCGGACGAACTTGGCGCCCCACCCCCTGAGGCTACCACCCTTTTTTGTGGCCTTTTTCCGCTGGACGAACTTGGCGGCCCGGCCTTCGGGCGGTTATTTTTTTGCGCGGCTATGCCCGCAGCCTATTTTTGGCATGCGGAGGCCGCTCGCAAAGTCTCGCCCCATTCCGAGTACGTTGGACGAAGTTGGCCAGCCCCTGCCCCCAAGGCTATAGCCCACCCGTGTTTGTTGCCTTTTACCGCTGGACGAACTTGGCGCCCCGGCCTTCGGGCGGGTATTTTTGGGCGTGGCTGTGCCCGTAGCCTATTTTTGGCACACGGAGGGGCCTCGTAAAGTCTCGCGCCATTCCGAGTCCGGCGGACGAAGTTGGCCAGCCCCACCCCCCAAGGCTATAGCCCACCCGTTTTTGTGGCCTTTTACCGCTGGACGAACTTGGCGCCCCGGCCTTCGGGCTGGTATTTTTGGGCGCGGCTGTGCCCGCGGCCTATTTTTGGCACGCGGAGGCCGCTCGTAAAGTCTCGCGCGTTTCCGAGTTCGGCGGACGAAGTTTGCCAGCCCCACCCCCCAAGGCAATAGCCCACCCGTTTTTGTGAACTTTTTCCGCTGGCTGAACTTGGCGCCACGGCTTTCGGGTGGCTATTTTTGGACGCGGCTGTTCCCGCGGCCTATTTTTGGCATACGGAGATGCCTCGCAAAGTCTTACGCCATTCCGAGTCCGGCGGACGAAGTTGGTCAGCCCCACCCCCGAAGGCTATAGCCCACCCGTTTTTGTGGCCTTTTACCGCTGGACGAACTTGGCGCCCCGGCCTTTGGGCGGGTATTTTTTGGCGCGGCTGTGTCTGCGGCCTATTTTTGGCACACGGAGGCACCTCGCAAAGTCTGGCGCCATTTCGAGTCCGGCGGACGAAGCTGGCCGGCCTCACCACCCAAGGCTATAGCCCACCCGTTTTTGTGACCTTTTTGCGTTGGATGAACTTGGCGCCATGGCCTTCGGGCGGGTATTTTTGGACGCGGCAGTGCCCGCAGCCTATTTTTGGCACACAGAGGTGCCTCGCAAAGTCTCGCGCCATTCCGAGTCCGGCGGACGAAGTGGGGCAGCCCCACCCCCCAAGGCTATAGCCCACCCGTTTTTGTGGCCTTTTACCGCTGGACGAACTTGGCGCCCCGGCATTCGGGCGGCTATTTTTGGGCGCGGCTATGCCTGCGGCCTATTTTTGGCACACGAAGGTGCCTCGCGAAGTCTAGCGCCTTTCTGAGTCCGGCGGACGAAGTTTGCCAGCCCCACCCCCCAAGGCTATAGCCCACCCGTTTTTGTGGCCTGTTTCCGTTGGACGAACTTGGCGCCCCGGCCTTCGGTCGGGTATTTTTGCGCGCGGCTGTGCCCGCGGCCTATTTTTGCCACACAGAGGTGCCTCACAAAGTCTCGTGCCATTCCGAGTCCGGCCGACGAAGTTGGCCAGCCCCACCCCCCAAGGCTATGCCCACCCGTTTTTGTGGCCTTTTTCCGCTGGACGAACTTGGTGCCCCGGCCTTCGGGTGGGACTTTTGGGGCGCGGCTGTGCCCGCGGCCTATTTTTGGCACACGGAGGCGCCTCGCAAAGTCTTGCGCCATTCCGAGTCCGGCAGACGAAGTTGGCCAGCCCCACCCCCCAAGGCTATAGCGCACCCGTTTTTGTGGCCTTTTTCCGCTGGACGAACTTGGCGCCCCGGCCTTCGGCCGGGTATTTTTTGGCACACGGATGTGCCTCGCAAAGTCTCGCGCCATTCCGAGTCTGGCGGATGAAGTTGGCCAGTCCCACCCCCCAAGGCTATGGCCCACCCGTTTTTGTGGCCTTCTTCCGCTGGACGAAATTTGCGTCCCGGCCTTCGGGCGGGTATTTTTGGGCGCGGCTGTGCCCGTGGCCTATTTTTGGCACACGGAGGCGCCTCGCAAAGTCTCGCGCCATTCCGAGTCCGGCGGACGAAGTTGGCCAGCCCCACCCCCCAGGTTATAGCCCACCCGTTTTTGTGGCCTTTTACCGCTGGACGAACTTGGCGCCCCGGCCTTCGGGCTGGTATTTTTGGGCGCGGCTGTGCCCGCGGCCTATTTTTAGCACACGTAGGCGCCTCGCAAAGTCTCGCGCCATTCCGAGTCCGGCGGACGAAGTTGGCCAGCCCCACCCCCCAAGGCTATAGTCCACCCGTTTTTGTGGCCTTTTTCCGCTGGACGAATTTGGCGCCCCGGCCTTCGGGCGGGTATTTTCTGTCGCGGCTGTGGCCGCCGCCTATTTTTGGCACACGGAGGCGCCTCGCAAAGTCTCGCGCCATTCCGAGTCTGGCGGATGAAGTTGGCCAGCCCCACCCCCCAAGGCTATAGCCCACCCGTTTTTGTGGCCTTTTACCGCTGGACGAATTTGGCGCCCCGGCCTTCTGGCAGGTATTTTCTGTCGCGGCTGTGGCCGCTGCCTATTTTTGGCACACGGAGGTGCCTCGCCAAGTCTCGCGCCATTCCGAGTCCGGCGGACGAAGTGGGCCAGCCCCACCCCCCAAGGCTATAGCCCACCCGTTTTTGTGGCCTTTTACCGCTGGACGAACTTGGCGCCCCGGCCTTCGGGCGGGTATTTTTGGGCGCGGCTATGCCCGCGGCCTATTTTTGGCACACGTAGGCGCCTCGCAAAGTCTCGTCCCATTCCGAGTCCGGCGGACGAAGTTGGCCAGCCCCACCCCCCAAGGCTATAGCCCACCCGTTTTTGTGGCCTTTTACCGCTGGACGAACTTGGCGCCCCGGCCTTCGGGCGGGTATTTTTAGGCGCGGCTGTGCCCGTGGCCTATTTTTGGCACACGTAGGTGCCTCGCAAAGTCTCGCGCCATTACGAGTCCGGCGGACGAAGTTGGCCAGCCCCATCCCCCAAGGCTATAGCCCACCCGTGTTTGTTGCCTTTTACCGCTGGACGAACTTGGCGCCCCGGCCTTCGGGCGGGTATTTTTGGGCGCGGCTGTGCCCGCGGCCTATTTTTGGCACACGGAGGCGCCTCGCCAAGTCTCGCGCCATTCCGAGTCCGGCGGACGAAGTTGGCCAGCCCCACCCCCCAAGGCTATAGCCCACCCGTTTTTGTGGCCTTTTACCGCTGGACGAACTTGGCGCCCCGGCCTTCGGGCTGGTATTTTTCGGCGCGGCTGTGCCCGCGGCCTATTTTTGGCACACGTAGGCTCCTCGCAAAGTCTCGCGCCATTCCGAGTCCGGCGGACAAAGTTGGCCAGCCCCACCCCCCAAGGCTATAGCCCACCCGTTTTTGTGGCCTTTTTCCGCTGGACGAATTTGGCGCCCCGGCCTTCGGGCGGGTATTTTCTGTCGCGGCTGTGGCCGCCGCCTAGTTTTGGCACACGGAGGCACCTCGCAAAGTCTCGCGCCATTCCGAGTCTGGCGGACGAAGTCGGCCAGCCCCACCCCCCAAGGCTATAGCCCACCCGTTTTTGTGGCCTTTTACCGCTGGACGAACTTGGTGCCCCGGCCTTCGGGCGGGTATTTTTGGGCGCGGCTGTGCTTGCGGCCTATTTTTGGCAAACGGAGGCGCCTCGTAAAGTCTTGCGCCATTCCGAGTCCGGCGGACGAAGTTGGCCAGCTCCACCCCCCAAGGCTATAGCCCACCCGTTTTTGTGGCCTTTTTCCGCTGGACGAACTTGGCGCCTTGGCCTTCGGTCGGTTATTTTTCGGCGCGCCTGCGCCCACGGCCTATTTTTTACACACGGAGGCCCCTCGTAAAGTCTCTCGCCATTCCGAGTCCGGCGGACGAAGTGGGCCAGCCCCACCCCACAAGGCTATAGCCCACCCGTGTTTGTTGCCTTTTTCCGCTGGACGAACTTGGCGCCCCGGCCTTCGGGTGGGTAGTTTTGGGCGCGGCTGTGCCCGTGGCCTATTTTTAGCACACGGAGGCGCCTCGCAAAGTCTCGCGCCGACCTTCGAGGGGTTATTTTTGGGTGCGGCTGTGCCCGCGGCCTATTTTTGGCACACGGAGGCACCTCGTAATGTCTCGCGCCATTCCGAGTCCGGCGGACGAAGTGGGCCAGCCCCACCCCACAAGGCTATAGCCCACCCGTGTTTGTTGCCTTTTTCCGCTGGACGAACTTGGCGCCCCGGCCTTCGGGCGGGTAGTTTTGGGCGCGGCTGTGCCCGTGGCCTATTTTTAGCACACGGAGGCGCCTCGCAAAGTCTCGCGCCATTCCGAGTCCGGCGGACGAAGTTGGCCAGCCCCACCCCCCAAGGCTATAGCCCACCCGTTTTTGTGGCCTTTTACCGCTGGACGAACTTGGCGCCCCGGCCTTCGGGCGGGTATTTTTGGGCGCGGCTATGCCTGCGGCCTATTTTTGGCAAACGGAGGCGCCTCGCAAAGGCTTGCGCCATTCCGAGTCCGGCGGACGAAGTTGGCCAGCCCCACCCCCCAAGGCTATAGCCCACCCGTTTTTGTGGCCTTTTTCGGCGCGGCTGTGCCCACGGCCTATTTTTGGAACACGAAGGCCGCTCGCAAAGTCTCGCCCCATTCCGAGTCCGGTGGACGAAGCTGGCCAGCCCCTCCCCCCAAGACTATAGCCTACCCGTTTTTTGGTCATTTTTCCGCTGGGGGGTTTGGGCGCGCCGACCTTCGAGGGGTTATTTTTGGGTGCGGCTGTGCCCGCGGCCTATTTTTGGTACACGGAGGCCCCTCGCAAAGTCTCGCGTCATTTCGAGTCCGGCGGACGAAGTTGGACAGCCCCACCCCCCGAGGCTATAGCCCACCCGTTTTTGTGGCCTTTTTCCGCTGGACGAACTTGGCGCCCCGGCCTTCGGGCGGTTATTTTTGGGCACGGCTGTGCCCCCGGCCTATTTTTGGCACACGGAGTCCCCTCGCAAAGTCTCGCGTCATTCCGAGTCCGGCGGACGAAGTTGGACAGCCCCACCCCCCAAGGCTATAGCCCACCCATTTTTGTGGCCTTTTTCCGCTGGATGAACTTGGCGCCCCGGCCTTCGGGCGGTCATTTTTGGGCGCGGCTGTGCCCGCGGCCTATTTTTGGAACACGGAGGCCCCTCAAAAAGTCTCGCGCCATTCCGAGTAAGGTGGACGAAGTTGGCCAGCCCCACCTCCCAAGGCTATAGCCCACCCGTTTTTGTGGCCTTTTTCCGCTGGACGAACTTGGCGCCCCGGCCTTTGGGAGGTTATTTTTGGGCGCGGCTGTGCCCGCGGCCTATTTTTCGCACACGGAGGACCCTCGCAAAGTCTCGCGCCATTCCGAGTCCGGCGGACGAAGTTGGCTAGCCCCACCTCCCAAGGCTATAGCCCACCCGTTTTTGTGGCTTTTTTCCGCTGAACGAACTTGGCGCCCCGGCCTTTGTCGGTTATTTTTTTGTGCGGCTGTGCCCACTGCCTATTTTTGGCACACGGAGGCCCTTCGCAAAGTCTCGCGCTGTTCCGAGTCCGGCGGAGGAAGTGGGCCAGCCCCACCTCCCAAGGCTATAGCCCACCCGTTTTTGTGGCCTTTTTCCCCTGGACGAACTTGGCGCCCCGGCCTTCGGGCGGTTATTTTTGGGCGCGGCTGTGCCCGCGGCCTATTTTTGGCTCACGGAGGCCCCTGGCAAAGTCTCGCGTCATTTCGAGTCCGGCGGACGAAGTTGGACAGCCCCACCCCCCGAGGCTATAGCCCACCCGTTTTTGTGGCCTTTTTCCGCTGGACGAACTTGGCGCCCCGGCCTTCGGGCGGTCATTTTTCGGCGCGGCTGTGCGCGCGGCCTATTTTTGGAACACGAAGGCCGCTCGCAAAGTCTCGTTCCATTCTGAGTCCGGCGGACAAAGTTGGCGAGCCCCTCCCCCCATGACTATAGCCCACCCGTTTTTTGGTCATTTTTCCGCTGGGGGGTTTGGGCGCGCCGACCTTCGAGGGGTTATTTTTGGGCGCGGCTCTGCCCGCGGCCTATTTTTGGCACGCAGGGGCCGCTCGCAAAGTCTCGCCCCATTCCGAGTCCGGCGGACGAAGTTGGCCAGCCCCTCCCCCCAAGGCTATAGCCCACCTGTTTTTTGGCCATTTTTCCGCTGGACGAACTTTGCACCTCGGCGTTCGGGCAGTTATTTTTGGGCGCGGCTGTGCCCGCGGCCTATTTTTGGCTCGCGGAGGCCGTTCGCAAAGTCTCGCCCCATTCCGAGTCCGGCGGACGAAGTTGGCCAGCCCCTCCCCCCAAGACTATAGCCCACCCATTTTTTGGTCATTTTTCCGCTGGGCGGTTTGGGCGCGCCGACCTTCGAGTGGTTATTTTTGGGTGCAGCTGTGCCCGTGGCCTATTTTTGGCACGTGTAGGCCGCTCGCAGAGTCTCGCCACATTCCGAGTCCGGCGGACGAAGTGGGCCTGCCCCTCACCCGAACGCTATAGCTCACCTATTTTTTGGCCATTTTTCCGCTGGACATACTTGGTGCCCCAGCCATCGGGCGGTTATTTTTGAGTGTGGCTGTGTCCGCGGCCTATTTTTGGCATGCCGAGGCCGCTCGTAAAGTCTCGCCCCATTCTGAGTCCGGCGGACGAAGTCGGCCAGCCCCTCCCCCCAAGGCTATAGCCCAACCGTTTTTTGGCCATTTTTCCGCTGGATGAACTTGGCGCCCCGGCCTTCGGGCGGTTATTTTTGGGCGTGGCTCTGTCCGCGGCCTATTTTTGGCACGCGGAGGCCGCTCGTAAAGTCTCGCCCCATTCTGGGTCCGGCGGACGAAGTTGGCCAGCCCCTCCCCCCAAGGCTATAGCCCAACCGTTTTTTGTCCATTTTTCCGCTGGACGAACTTGGCGCCCCGGCCTTCGTCGGTTATTTTTTTGCGCGGCTGTACCCACGGCCTATTTTTGGCACGTGGAGGCCACTCGCAAAGTCTCACCCCATTCCGAGTCCGGCGGACGAAGTTGGCCACCCCCTCCCACCAAGGCTATAGACCACCCGTTTTTTGGCCATTTTTCCGCTGGGGGGTTTGGGCGCGCCGACCTTCGGGAAGTTATTTTTGGGCGCGGCTGTGACTGCTGCCTATTTTTAGCATGCGGAGACCCTCGTAAAGTCTCGCGCCATTCCGAGTCCGGCGGACGAAGTGGGCCAGCCCCACCTCCCAAGGCTATAGCCCACCCGTTTTTGTGCCCTTTTCCCGCTGGACGAACTTAGCGCCCCGGCCTTCGGGCGGTTCTTTTTCGACGCGGCTGTGCACGCGGCCTATTTTTGGCACACGGAGAGCCCTCGCAAAGTCTCGCGCCATTCCGAGTCCGGCGGACGAAGTTGGCCAGCCCCACCTCCCAAGGCTATAGCCCACCCGTTTTTGTGGCCTTTTTCCGCTGGACGAACTTGGCGCCCCGGCCTTCGGGCGGTTATTTTTTGGAGCGGCTTTGTCCGCGGCCTATTTTTAGCACACGGAGAGCCCTCGCAAAGTCTCGCGCCATTCCGAGTCCGGCGGACGAAGTGGGCCAGCCCCACCTCCCAAGGCTATAGCCCACCCGTTTTTGTGGACTTTTTCCGCTGGACGAACTTGGCGCCCCGGCCTTTGGGAGGTTATTTTTGGGCGCGGCTGTGCCCGCGGCCTATTTTTGGCACACGGAGGACCCTCGCAAAGTCTCGCGCCATTCCGAGTCCGGCGGACGAAGTTGGCTAGCCCCACCTCCCAAGGCTATAGCCCACCCGTTTTTGTGGCCTTTTTCCGCTGGACGAACTTGGCGCCCCGGCCTTTGTCGGTTATTTTTTTGTGCGGCTGTGCCCACTGCCTATTTTTGGCACACGGAGGCCTTTCGCAAAGTCTCGCGCTGTTCCGAGTCCGGCGGAGGAAGTGGGCCAGCCCCACCTCCCAAGGCTATAGCCCACCCGTTTTTGTGGCCTTTTTCCCCTGGACGAACTTGGCGCCCCGGCCTTCGGGCGATTATTTTTGGGCGCGGCTGTGCCCGCGGCCTATTTTTGGCTCACGGAGGCCCCTGGCAAAGTCTCGCGTCATTTCGAGTCCGGCGGACGAAGTTGGACAGCCCCACCCCCCGAGGCTATAGCCCACCCGTTTTTGTGGCCTTTTTCCGCTGGACGAACTTGGCGCCCCGGCCTTCGGGCGGTCATTTTTCGGCGCGGCTGTGCGCGCGGCCTATTTTTGGAACACGAAGGCCGCTCGCAAAGTCTCGTTCCATTCCGAGTCCGGCGGACGAAGTTGGCGAGCCCCTCCCCCCATGACTATAGCCCACCCGTTTTTTGGTCATTTTTCCGCTGGGGGGTTTGGGCGCGCCGACCTTCGAGGGGTTATTTTTGGGCGCGGCTCTTCCCGCGGCCTATTTTTGGCACGCAGGGGCCGCTCGCAAAGTCTCGCCCCATTCCGAGTCCGGCGGACGAAGTTGGCCAGCCCCTCCCCCCAAGGCTATAGCCCACCTGTTTTTTGGCCATTTTTCCGCTGGACGAACTTTGCGGCTCGGCGTTCGGGCAGTTATTTTTGTGCGCGGCTGTGCCCGCGGCCTATTTTTGGCTCGCGGAGGCCGTTCGCAAAGTCTCGCCCCATTCCGAGTCCGGCGGACGAAGTTGGCTAGCCCCACCTCCCAAGGCTATAGCCCACCCGTTTTTGTGGCCTTTTTCCGCTGGACGAACTTGGCGCCCCGGCCTTTGTCGGTTATTTTTTTGTGCGGCTGTGCCCACTGCCTATTTTTGGCACACGGAGGACCCTCGCAAAGTCTCGCGCCATTCCGAGTCCGGCGGACGAAGTTGGCTAGCCCCACCTCCCAAGGCTATAGCCCACCCGTTTTTGTGGCCTTTTTCCGCTGGACGAACTTGGCGCCCCGGCCTTTGTCGGTTATTTTTTTGTGCGGCTGTGCCCACTGCCTATTTTTGGCACACGGAGGCCCTTCGCAAAGTCTCGCGCTGTTCCGAGTCCGGCGGAGGAAGTGGGCCAGCCCCACCTCCCAAGGCTATAGCCCACCCGTTTTTGTGGCCTTTTTCCCCTGGACGAACTTGGCGCCCCGGCCTTCGGGCGATTATTTTTGGGCGCGGCTGTGCCCGCGGCCTATTTTTGGCTCACGGAGGCCCCTGGCAAAGTCTCGCGTCATTTCGAGTCCGGCGGACGAAGTTGGACAGCCCCACCCCCCGAGGCTATAGCCCACCCGTTTTTGTGGCCTTTTTCCGCTGGACGAACTTGGCGCCCCGGCCTTCGGGCGGTCATTTTTCGGCGCGGCTGTGCCCGCGGCCTATTTTTGGAACATGAAGGCCGCTCGCAAAGTCTCGTTCCATTCCGAGTCCGGCGGACGAAGTTGGCGAGCCCCTCCCCCCATGACTATAGCCCACCCGTTTTTTGGTCATTTTTCCGCTGGGGGGTTTGGGCGCGCCGACCTTCGAGGGGTTATTTTTGGGCGCGGCTCTGCCCGCGGCCTATTTTTGGCACGCAGGGGCCGCTCGCAAAGTCTCGCCCCATTCCGAGTCCGGCGGACGAAGTTGGCCAGCCCCTCCCCCCAAGGCTATAGCCCACCTGTTTTTTGGCCATTTTTCCGCTGGACGAACTTTGCGGCTCGGCGTTCGGGCAGTTATTTTTGTGCGCGGCTGTGCCCGCGGCCTATTTTTGGCTCGCGGAGGCCGTTCGCAAAGTCTCGCCCCATTCCGAGTCCGGCGGACGAAGTTGGCCAGCCCCTCCCCCCAAGACTATAGCCCACCCATTTTTTGGTCATTTTTCCGCTGGGCGGTTTGGGCGCGCCGACCTTCGAGTGGTTATTTTTGGGTGCAGCTGTGCCCGTGGCCTATTTTTGGCACGTGTAGGCCGCTCGCAGAGTCTCGCCACATTCCGAGTCCGGCGGACGAAGTGGGCCTGCCCCTCACCCGAACGCTATAGCTCACCTATTTTTTGGCCATTTTTCCGCTGGACGTACTTGGTGCCCCAGCCATCGGGCGGTTATTTTTGGGTATGGCTGTGTCCGCGGCCTATTTTTGGCATGCCGAGGCCGCTCGTAAAGTCTCGCCCCATTCTGAGTCCGGCGGACGAAGTCGGCCAGCCCCTCCCCCCAAGGCTATAGCCCAACCGTTTTTTGGCCATTTTTCCGCTGGATGAACTTGGCGCCCCGGCCTTCGGGCGGTTATTTTTGGGCGTGGCTCTGTCCGCGGCCTATTTTTGGCACGCGGAGGCCGCTCGTAAAGTCTCGCCCCATTCCGAGTCCGGCGGACGAAGTTGGCCAGCCCCTCCCCCCAAGGCTATAGCCCAACCGTTTTTTGTCCATTTTTCCGCTGGACGAACTTGGCGCCCCGGCCTTCGTCGGTTATTTTTTTGCGCGGCTGTACCCGCGGCCTATTTTTGGCACGTGGAGGCCACTCACAAAGTCTCGCCCCATTCCGAGTCCGGCGGACGAAGTTGGCCACCCCCTCCCACCAAGGCTATAGACCACCCGTTTTTTGGCCATTTTTCCGCTGGGGGGTTTGGGCGCGCCGACCTTCGGGAAGTTATTTTTGGGCGCGGCTGTGACTGCTGCCTATTTTTAGCATGCGGAGACCCTCGTAAAGTCTCGCGCCATTCCGAGTCCGGCGGACGAAGTGGGCCAGCCCCACCTCCCAAGGCTATAGCCCACCCGTTTTTGTGCCCTTTTCCCGCTGGACGAACTTGGCGCCCCGGCCTTCGGGCGGTTATTTTTCGACGCGGCTGTGCACGCGGCCTATTTTTGGTACACGGAGAGCCCTCGCAAAGTCTCGCGCCATTCCGAGTCCGGCGGACGAAGTTGGCCAGCCCCACCTCCCAAGGCTATAGCCCACCCGTTTTTGTGGCCTTTTTCCGCTGGACGAACTTGGCGCGCCGCCCGTCGGCCAGTTATTTTTCGGCGCGGCTGTGCCCTCGGTGTATTTTTGGCACACGGAGGACCCTCACAAAGTCTCGCGCCATTCCGAGTCCGGCGGACGAAGTTGTCCAGCCCCACCCCCCAAGGCTATAGCCCACCCGTTTTTGTGGCCTTTTTCCGCTGGACGAAGCTGGCACCCCGACCTTCGGGCGGTTATCTTTGGGCGAGGCTGTACCCGCGGCCTATTTTTGGAACACGGAGGCCCCTCGCAAGGTGTCGCGCCATTCCGAGTCCGGCGGACGAAGTTGGCTAGCCCCACCTCCCAAGGCTATAGCCCACCCGTTTTTGTGGCCTTTTTCCGCTGGACGAACTTGGCGCCCCGGCCTTCGGACGGTTATTTTTCGGCGCGGCTGTGCCCTCGGTGTATTTTTGGCACACGGAGGACCCTCACAAAGTCTCGCGCCATTCCGAGTCCGGCGGACGAAGTTGTCCAGCCCCACCCCCCAAGGCTATAGCCCACCCGTTTTTGTGGCCTTTTTCCGCTGGACGAAGCTGGCACCCCGACCTTCGGGCGGTTATCTTTGGGCGAGGCTGTACCCGCGGCCTATTTTTGGAACACGGAGGCCCCTCGCAAGGTGTCGCGCCATTCCGAGTCCGGCGGACGAAGTTGGCTAGCCCCACCTCCCAAGGCTATAGCCCACCCGTTTTTGTGGCCTTTTTCCGCTGGACGAACTTGGCGCCCCGGCCTTCGGACGGTTATTTTTGGGCGCGGCTGTGCCCGCGGCCTATTTTTGGCACACGGAGGCCCCTCGCAAAGTCTCGCGACATTCCGAGTCTGGCGGACGAATTTGGCCAGCCCCACCCCCCAAGGCTATAGCCCACCCGTTTTTGTGGCCTTTTTCCGCTGGACGAACTTGGCGCCCCGGCCTTTGGGCGGGTCTTTTTGGGCGCGGCTGTGCCCGCTGCCTATTTTTAGCACACGGAGGTGCCTCACAATCTCTCGCGCCATTCCGAGTCCGGCGGACGAAGTTGGCCAACCCCACCCCTAAGGCTATAGCCCACCCGTTTTTGTGGCCTTTTTCCGCTGGACGAACTTGGCGCCCCGGCCTTCCGGCGGTTATGTTTGGGCGCGGCTGTGCCCGCGGCCTATTTTTCGCACACGGAGGTGCCTCGCAAAGTCTCGCACCATTCCGAGTCCGGCGGACGAAGTTGGCCAGCCCCACCCCCCAAGGCTATAGCCCACCCGTTTTTGTGGCCATTTTCCGCTGGACGAACTTGGTGCCCCGGCCTTCGGGCGGGTATTTTTGGGCGTGGCTGTGCCCGCGGCCTAATTTCGGCACACGGAGGCACCTCGCAAAGTCTCGCGCCATTCCGAGTCCGGCGGACGAATTTGGCCAGCCCCACCCCCCAAGGCTATAGCCCACCCGTTTTTGTGGCCTTTTTCCGTTGGACGAACTTGGCGCCCCGGCCTTCGGGCGGTTATTTTTGGACGCGGCTGTGCCCGCGGCCTATTTTTGGCGCACGGAGGTGCCTCGCAAAGTCTCGCGCCATTCCGAGTCCGGCGAACGAAGTTGGCCTGGCCCTCCCCCCAAGGTTATAGCCCACCCGTATTTTGGCCATTTTTCCGCTGGGGGGTTTGGGCGCGCCGACCTTCGGGGGTTTATTTTTGGGCGCGGTTGTGCCCGCGGCCTATTTTTGGCACGCAGAGGCCGCTCGCAAAGTCACGCCCCATTCCGAGTCCGGCAGACGAAGTTGGCCAGCCCCTCCCCCCAAGGCTATAGCCCACCCGTTTTTTGGCCATTTTTCCGCTGGGGGGTTTGGGCGCGCCGACCTTCAGGGGTTTATTTTTGGGCGCGGTTGTGCCCGCGGCCTATTTTTGGCACGTGGAGGCCGCTCCTAAAGTCTCGCCCCATTCCGAGTCCGGCGGATGAAGTTGGCCAGCCCCACCCCCGAAGGCTATAGCCCACCCGTTTTTGTGGCCTTTTTCCGCTGGACGAACATGGCGCCCCGGCCTTCGGGCGGGTATTTTTGGGTGCGGCTTTGCCCGGTGCCTATTTTTGGCACACGGAGGTGCCTCGCAAAGTCTCGCGCCATTCTGAGTCCGGCGGACGAAGCTGGCCAGCCCCACCCCAAGGCTATAGCCCACCCGATTTTGTGGCCTTTTACCGCTGGACGAACTTGGCGCCCCGGCCTTCGGGCGGGTATTTTTGGGCGCGGCTGTGTCCGCGGCCTATTTTTGGCACACGGAGGCACCTCACAAAGTCTCGCGCCATTCCGAGTCCGGCGGACGAAGTTGTCCAGCCCCACCCCCCAAGGCTATAGCCCACCCGTTTTTGTGGCCTTTTTCCGCTGGACGAAGTTGGCGCCCCGTCCTTCGGGTTGGTATTTTTGGGCGTGGCTGTGTCCGCGGCCTATTTTTGGCACACGTAGGTACCTCGCAAAGTCTCGCGCCATTCCGAGTCCGGCGGACAAAGTGGGCCGGCCTCTCCCCCCAAGGCTATAGCCCACCCGTTTTTGTGGCCTTTTTCCGCTGGACGAACTTGGCGCCCCGGCCTTCCGGCGGTTATGTTTGGGCGTGGCTGTGCCCGCGGCCTAATTTCGGCACACGGAGGCACCTCGCAAAGTCTCGCGCCATTCCGAGTCCGGCGGACGAATTTGGCCAGCCCCACCCCCCAAGGCTATAGCCCACCCGTTTTTGTGGCCTTTTTCCGTTGGACGAACTTGGCGCCCCGGCCTTCGGGCGGTTATTTTTGGACGCGGCTGTGCCCGCGGCCTATTTTTGGCGCACGGAGGTGCCTCGCAAAGTCTCGCGCCATTCCGAGTCCGGCGAACGAAGTTGGCCTGGCCCTCCCCCCAAGGCTATAGCCCACCCGTTTTTTGGCCATTTTTCCGCTGGGGGGTTTGGGCGCGCCGACCTTCAGGGGTTTATTTTTGGGCGCGGTTGTGCCCGCGGCCTATTTTTGGCACGCGGAGGCCGCTCGCAAAGTCACGCCCCATTCCGAGTCCGGCAGACAAAGTTGGCCAGCCCCTCCCCCCAAGGCTATAGCCCACCCGTTTTTTGATCATTTTTCCGCTGGGGGGTTTGGGCGCGCCGACCTTCGGGGGGTTATTTTTTGGCGCACTGTGCCTGCGGCCTATTTTTGGCACGTGGAGGCCGCTCGTAAAGTCTCGCCCCATTCCGAGTCCGGCGGACGAAGTTGGCCAGCCCCACCCCCGAAGGCTATAGCCCACCCGTTTTTGTGGCCTTTTTCCGCTGGACGAACATGGCGCCCCGGCCTTCGGGCGGGTATTTTTGGGTGCGGCTTTGCCCGGTGCCTATTTTTGGCACACGGAGGTGCCTCGCAAAGTCTCGCGCCATTCTGAGTCCGGCGGACGAAGCTGGCCAGCCCCACCCCAAGGCTATAGCCCACCCGATTTTGTGGCCTTTTACCGCTGGACGAACTTGGCGCCCCGGCCTTCGGGCGGGTATTTTTGGGCGCGGCTGTGTCCGCGGCCTATTTTTGGCACACGGAGGCACCTCACAAAGTCTCGCGCCATTCCGAGTCCGGCGGACGAAGTTGTCCAGCCCCACCCCCCAAGGCTATAGCCCACCCGTTTTTGTGGCCTTTTTCCGCTGGACGAAGTTGGCGCCCCGTCCTTCGGGTTGGTATTTTTGGGCGTGGCTGTGTCCGCGGCCTATTTTTGGCACACGTAGGTACCTCGCAAAGTCTCGCGCCATTCCGAGTCCGGCGGACAAAGTGGGCCGGCCTCTCCCCCCAAGGCTATAGCCCACCCGTTTTTTTGCCATTTTTCCGCTGTGGGGTTTGGGCGCGCCGACCTCCGGGGGGTTATTTTTGGGCACGGATGTGCCTGCGGCCTATTGTTGGCACGCGGAGGCTGCTCGTAAAGTCTCGCCCCATTCCGAGTCCGCGGGACGAAGTTGGCCAGCCCCACCCCCCAAGGCTATAGCCCACCCGTTTTTGTGGCCTTTTTCCGCTGGACGAACTTGGCGCCCCGGCCTTCGGGAGGGTATTTTTGGACGCGGCTGTGCCCGCGGTCTATTGTTAGCACACGGAGGTGCCTCGCAAAGTCTCGCGCCATTCCAAGTCCGGCGGACGAAGTTTTGCCTGCCCCACCCCCCAAGGCTATAGCCCACCCGTTTTTGTGGTCTTTTTACGCTGGACGAACTTGGCGCCCCGGCCTTCGGGCGGGTATTTTTTGGCGCGGCAGTGTCCGCTGCCTAGTTTTGGTACACGGAGTTGCCTCGCAAATTCTCGCGCCATTCCGAGTCCGGCGGACGAAGTTGGCCAGCCCCACCCCCCAAGGCTATAGCTCACCCGTTTTTGTGGACTTTTTCCGCTGGACGAACTTGGCGGCCCGGCCTTCGAGCGGGTATATTTGGGTGCGGTTGTGCCCGCAGCCTATTTTAGGCACACGGAGGCGCCTCGCAAAGTCACGCGCCATTCCGAGTCCGGCGGATGAAGTTGGCCAGCCCCAACCCCCAGGGCTATAGCCCACCCGTTTTTGTGGCCGTTTTCCGCTGGACGAACTTGGCGCCCCGGCCTTCTGGCGGGTATTTTTGGGCGCGGCTGTGCCCGTGGCCTATTTTTGGCACACGGAGGCACCTCGAAAGTCTTGCGCCATTCCGAGTCCGCCGGACGAAGTTGGCCAGCCCCCCCCCCCCCCAAGGCTATAGCCCACCCGTTTTTGTGGCCTTTTTCCGCTGGACGAACTTGGCGCCCCGGCCTTCGGGCGGGTATTTTTTGGCGCGGCAGTGTCCGCGGCCTAGTTTTGGCAGACGGAGGTGCCTCGCAAAGTTTCGCGCCATTCCGAGTCCGGCGGACGAAGTTGGCCAGTCCCATCCCCCAAGGCTATAGCCCACCCGTTTTTCTGGTCTTTTTCCACTGGACGAACTTGGCGCCCCGGCCTTCGAGCGGGTATATTTGGGTACGGTTGTGCCCGCGGCCTATTTTAGGCACACGGAGGTGCCTCGCAAAGACTCGCGCCATTCCGAGTCCGGCGGATGAAGTTGGCCAGCCCCACCCCCCAAGGCTATAGCCCACCCGTTTTTGTGGCCTTTTTCCGCTGGACGAACTTGGCTCCCCGGCCTTCTGGCGGGTATTTTTGGGCGCGGCTGTGCCCGCGGCGTATCTTTTGTACACGGAGGTGCCTCGCAAAGTCTCGCGCCATTCCGAGTCCGGCGGACGAAGTTGGCCAGCCCCACCCGCCAAGGTTATAGCCCACCCGTTTTTGTGGCCTTTTTCCGCTCGACGAACTTGGTGCCCCGGCCTTCGGGCGGGTATTTTTGGGCGCGGATGTTCCCGCGGCGTATCTTTTGCACACGGAGGTGCCTCGCAAAGTCTCGCGCCATTCCGAGTCCGGCGGACGAAGTTGGCCAGCCCCACCCCCCAAGGCTATAGCCCACCCGTTTTTGTGGCCTTTTTCCGCTGGACTAACTTGGCGCCCCGGCCTTCGGGCGGGTATTTTTCGGCGCGGCTTTGCCCGCGGCCCATTTTGGGCACACGGAGGCACCTCGCAAAGTCTTGAGCTATTCCGAGTCCGGCGGACGAAGTCGGCCAGCCCCACCCCCCAAGGCTATAGCTCACCCGTTTTTGTGGCCTTTTTCCGCTGGACAATCTTGGGGCCCCGGCCTTCGGGCGGGTAGTTTTGGGCGCGGCTGTGCCCGCGGCGTATTTTTGGCACACGTAGGTGCCTCGCAAAGTCTCGAGCCATTCCGAGTCCGGCGGACGAAGTTGGCCAGCCCCAGCCCCCAAGGCTAAAGCCCACCCGTTTTTGTGGCCTTTTTCCGCTGGACGAACTTGGCGCCCCGGCCTTCAGGCTGGTATTTTTTGGGCGCGGCTGTGCCCATGGCGTATCTTTTGCACACGGAGGTGCCTCGCAAAGTCTCACGCCATTCCGAGTCCGGCGGACGAAGTTGGCCAGCCCCACCCCCCAACAAGGCTCAAGCCCACCCGTTTTTGTGGCCTTTTTCCGCTGGACGAACTTGGCGCCCCGGCCTTCGGGCGGGTATTTTTGGGTGCGGCTGTGCTCGCGGCCTATTTTTGGCACACGGAGGTGCCTCGCGAAGTCTTTCGCCATTCCGAGTCCGGCGGACGAAGTTGGCCAGCCCCCCCCCAAGGCTATAGCCCACCCGTTTCTGTGGCCTTTTTCCGCTGGACGAACTTGGCACCGCGGCCTTCGGGCGGGTAGATTTGGGAGCGGCTGTGCCTGCGGCCTATTTTTGGCACACGGAGGCGCGTCGCAAAGTCTCGCGCCATTCCGAGTCCGGCGGAGGAAGTTGGCCAGCCCCACCCCCCAAGGCTATAGCCCACCCGTTTTTGTGGCCTTTTTCCGCTGGACGAACTTGGCGCCCCGGCCTTCGGGCTGGTATTTTTTGGCGCGGTAGTGTCCGCGGCCTAGTTTTGGCACACGGAGGTGCCTCACAAAGTCTCGCGCCATTCCGAGTCCGGCGGACGAAGTAGGCCGGCCCCACCCCCCAAGGCTATAGCCCACCCGTTTTTGTGGCCTTTTTCCGCTGGACGAACTTGGCGCCCCGGCCTTCGGGCTGGTATTTTTTGGCGCGGCAGTGTCCGCGGCCTAGTTTTGGCACACGGAGGTGCCTCGCAAAGTCTCGCGCCATTCCGAGTCCGGCGGAGGAAGTTGGCCAGCCCCACCCCCCAAGGCTATAGCCCACCCGTTTTTGTGGCCTTTTTCCGCTGGACGAACTTGGCGCCCCGGCCTTCGGGCTGGTATTTTTTGGCGCGGCAGTGTCCGCGGCCTAGTTTTGGCACACGGAGGTGCCTCGCAAAGTCTCGCGCCATTCCGAGTCCGGCGGACGAAGTTGGCCAGCCCCACCCCCCAACAAGGCTCAAGCCCACCCGTTTTTGTGGCCTTTTTCCGCTGGACGAACTTGGCGCCCCGGCCTTCGGGCGGGTATTTTTAGGCGCGGATGTGCCCGCGGCCTATTTTTGGCACACGGAGGTGCCTCGCGAAGGCTTTCGCCATTCCGAGTCCGGCGGACGAAGTTGGTCAGCCCCCCCCCCCCAACGCTATAGCCCACCCGTTTTTGTGGCCTTTTTATGCTGTACGAACTTGGCGCCCCGGCCTTCGGGCGGGTATTTTTGGGCGCGGCTGTGCCCGCGGCCTATTTTTGGCATGCGGAGGAGCCTCGCAAAGTCGCGCTCCATTCCTAGTCCGGCGGCCGAAGTTGGCCAGCTCCACCCCATAAGGCTATAGCCCACCCGTTTTTGTGGCCCATTCCCGCTGGACGAACTTGGCGCCCCGGCCTTCGGGCGGTTATTTTTGGGCGCGGCTGTACCCGCGGCCTATTTTTTGCACACAGAGCCCGTTCGCAAAGTTTCGCACCATTATGAGTCCGGCAGACGAGCTTGGCCAGCCCCACCCCCACAGGCTATAGCCCACCCCTTTTTGTGGCCTTTTCCCGCTGGACGAACATGGCGCCCTAGCCTTCGGGCGGTTATTTTTGGGCGCGGCTGTGTACGCGGCCTATTTTTGGCACACGGAGGCCACTCACAAAGTCTCGCCCCATTTCGAGTCCGGCGAACGAACTTGGCCAGCCCCACCACCCAAGGCTATAGCCCACCCATATTCGTGGCCTTTTTCCGCTGGACGAACTTGGCGCCCCAGCCTTCAGGCTGTTATTTTTGGGCGCCGCTATGCCCCACTGCCAACGCTATAGGCCACCCGCTTTTGTGGCCTTTTTCCGCTGGACGAACTAGGTGCCCCGGTCTTCGGGCGGTTATTTTTGGGCGCGACTGTGCCCGCGGCCTATTTTTGGCACACAGAGTCCGCTCACAAAGTCTCGCCCCATTCCGATCCTGGCGGACGAACTTGGCCAGCTCCACACCCCAAGGCTATAGTCCACCCGTTTTTGTGGCCTTTTTCCGCTGGGCGAACTTGGCGTCCCGGCCTTCGGGCGCTTATTTTGGGGCAAGGCTGTCCCTACGGCCTGTTTTTGGCACACAGAGGCCGCTTGCAAAGTCTCGCGCCATTCCCGCTGGACGAACTTGGCGCCCCGGCCTTCGGCAGGTTATTTTTGGGCGCGGCTGTGCCCGCGGCCTATTTTGGGACACGGAGGCCGCTCGCAAAGTCTCGTCCCATTCCGAGTCCGGCGGACGAAATTGGTCAGCCCCACCCCCCAAGGCTATAGCCCACCCGTTTTTTTGGCCTTTTTTCGCTGGACGAACTTGGCGCCCCGGCTTTCGGCCGGTTATATTTCGGCACGGCTGTGCCTGCGGCCTATTTTCGGCACACGGAGGCCGCTCGCAAAGTCTCGTCCCATTCCGAGTCCCGCGAACGAACTTGGCCAGCCCCATCCCCCAACGCTATAGCCCACTTGTTTTTGTGGTGGGCTATTTTTGGCACACAGAGTCCGCTCACAAAGTCTCGCCCCATTCCGATCCTGGCGGACGAACTTGGCCAGCTCCACACCCCAAGGCTATAGTCCACCCGTTTTTGTGGCCTTTTTCCGCTGGGCGAACTTGGCGTCCCGGCCTTCGGGCGCTTATTTTGGGGCAAGGCTGTCCCTACGGCCTGTTTTTGGCACACAGAGGCCGCTTGCAAAGTCTCGCGCCATTCCCGCTGGACGAACTTGGCGCCCCGGCCTTCGGCAGGTTATTTTTGGGCGCGGCTGTGCCCGCGGCCTATTTTGGGACACGGAGGCCGCTCGCAAAGTCTCGTCCCATTCCGAGTCCGGCGGACGAAATTGGCCAGCCCCACCCCCCAAGGCTATAGCCCACCCGTTTTTGTGGCCTTTTTTCGCTGGACGAACTTGGCGCCCCGGCTTTCGGCCGGTTATATTTCGGCACGGCTGTGCCTGCGGCCTATTTTCGGCACACGGAGGCCGCTCGCAAAGTCTCGTCCCATTCCGAGTCCCGCGAACGAACTTGGCCAGCCCCATCCCCCAACGCTATAGCCCACCTGTTTTTGTGGTCTTTTTCCGCTGGACTAACTTGACGCCCCGGCCGTTGGGCGGTTATTTTTGGGCGCGGCTGTGCGCGCGGCCTAATTTTGGCACACGGAGGCCGCTGGCAAAGTCTCATCCCATTCCGAGTCGGGCGGACGAAATTGGCCAGCCCCACCCCCCAAGGCTATAGCCCACCCGTTTTTGTGGCCTTTTTCCGCCGGACGAACATGGCGCCCCGGCCTTCGGGCGGTTCTGTTTGGGCGCGGCTGCGCCCGCGGCCTATTTTTGGCACACGGAGGCCACTTGTAAAGTCTCGTACCATTCCAAGTCCGGCGGACGAACTTGGACAGCCCCACCCCCCAAGGCTATAGCCCACCCGTTTTTCTGGATTTTTTCCGCTGGACGAACTTGGCGCCCCGGCCTTCAGGCAGTTATTTTTGGGGGCGGCTGTGCACGCGGCCTATTTTTGGCACACGGAGGCCGCTCCCACAGTCTCGCCCCATTCCGAGTCCGGTGGACGAACTTGGCCAGCCCCACCCCCCAACGCTATAGCCCACCTGTTTTTGTGGCCTTTTTCCGCTGGACGAACTTGGCGCCCCGGCTTTATCCGGTTTATTTTTTGGTGCGGTTGTTCCCACGGCCTATTTTTCGTATGCGGAGGCCGCTCGCAAAGTCTCGTCCCATTCCGAGTCCGGCGGACGAACTTGGCCAGCCCCACCCCCCAAGGCTATAGCCCACACGTTTTTGTGGCCTTTCTCCGCTGGACGAACTTGGCACCCCGGCCTTTGGGCAGTTATTTTTGGGCCCGGCTGTGCCCGCGGCCTATTTTTGGCACGTGGAAGCCGCTCGCAAAGTTTCGCCCCATTCCGAGTCCGGTGGACGAACTTGGCCCGGCCCACCCCCCAAGGCTATAGCCCACCCGTTTTTGTGGCCTTTTTCCGCTGGATGAACTTGGCGCCCCGGCCTTCGGGCGGTTATTTTTGGGCGCGGCTGTGCCCGCGGCCTATTTTTGGCACACGGATGCCACTCGCAAAGTCTCATCCCATTCCGAGTCCGGCCGACGAACTTGGCCAGCCCCACCCCCTAAGGCTATAGCCCACCCGTTTTTGTGGCCTTTTTTCGCTGGGCGAAATTGGCGGCCCGGCCTTCGGGTGGTTATTTTTGGACGCACCTTTTCCAGCGGCCTATTTTTGGAATGCGGAGGCCGTTCGCAAAGTCTCGCCCCATTCTGGGTCCGGCGGACGAACTTGGCAAGCCCCACCCCCAAAGCGTATAGCCCACCCGTTTTTCTGGCCTTTTACCGCTGGACGAACTTGGCGCCCCGGCCTTCGGGCGGTTCTTTTTGGGCGCGGCTATGCCCGCGGCCTATTTTTGGCACATGGAGGCCGCTCGCAAAGTCTCGTACCATTCCGAGTCTGGCAGACGAACTTGGCCAGCCCCACCCCCCAAGGCTATAGCCCACCCGTTTTTCTGGACTTTTTCCGCTGGACGAACTTGGCGCCCCGGCCTTCAGGCGGTTATTTTTGGGCGCGGCTGTACCCACGGCCTATTTTTGGCAGACGGAGGCCGCTCCCAAAGTCTCGCCCCATTCCGAGTCCGGTGGACGAACTTGGCCAGCCCCACCCCCCAACGCTATAGCCCACCTGTTTTTGTGGTCTTTTTCCGCTGGACGAACTTGACGCCCCGGCCGTCGGGCGGTTATTTTTGGGCGCGGCTTTACGCACGGCCTAATTTTGGCACACGGAGGCTGCTCGCAAAGTCTCATCCCATTCCGAGTCCGGCCGACGAATTTGGCCAGCCCTACCCCCCAAGGATATAGCCCACCCGTTTTTGTGGCCTTTTTTTGCTGGACGAACTTGGCGGCCCGGCCTTCGGGTGGTTATTTTTGGGCGCGGCTGTGTCCGTGGCCTATTTTTGGCACACGGAGGCCCCTCGCAAAGTCTGGCCCCATTCCGATTCCAGCGGACGAACTTGGCCAGGCCCTCCCCCCAAGGCTGTAGCCCACCCGTTTTTTGGGCATTTTTGCGGCGGACGAACTTGGGGACCGGACCTTCAGGGGCATAGTCTTGGGCGCGGCTGTACCCACGGCCTATTTTGGCACACGGAGGCCCCTCGCAAATTCTGGCCCCATTCCGAGTCCGGCGGACGAACTTGGCCAGCCCCTGCCCCCAAAGCTATAGCCCACCCGTTTTTTGGGCATTTTTGCGGGGGACGAACTTGGGGACAAGACCTTCGGGCGCTTATTTTTGGGCACGGCTGTGCCCGCGGCCTATTTTTGTCACACGGAGACCCCTCACAAAGTCTGGCCCCATTCCGAGTCCGGCAGACGAACTTGGCCATCCTCTCCCCCCAAGGCTATAGCCCACCCGTTTTTTGGGCAATTTTTCGGTGGACGAACTTGGGGACCGGACCTTCGGGCGCTTATTTTTGGGCGCGGCTGTGTTCGCGGCCTATTTATGGTACACGGAGGCCCCTCGCAAAGTCTTGCCCCATTCCGAGTCCGGCGGACGTACTTGGCCAGCCCCTCCCCCCAAGGCTATAGCCCACCCTTTTTTTCGACATTTTTGCGGCGGATGAACTTGTGGACGGGACCTTCGGGCGCTTATTTTTGGGTGTTGCTATGCCCACGGCCTATTTTTGGCACACGAAGGCCCCTCACAAAGTCTGGCCCCATTCCGAGTCCGGCGGACGAACTTGGCCAGCCCCTGCCCCCAAGGCTATAGCCCACCCGTTTTTTGGGCATTTTTGCTGCGGACGAACTTGGGGACCGGACCTTCGGGTGCTTATTTTTGGGTGCGGTTGTGTCCCCGTGGCCTATTTTGCGCACACGGAGGCCCCTCGCAAAGTCTCGCCCCATTCCGAATCCGGCGGACGAACTTGGCCAGCCCCTCCCCCCAAGGCTATAGCCCACCCGTTTTTTGGGCATTTTTGCGGCGGACGAACATGCGGACCGGACCTTCGGGCACTTGTTTTTGGGCGCGGCAGTGTCCGCAGAGTATTTTGGGCGCACGAAGACCCCTCGTAAAGTTTGGCCCTATTCCGAGTCCGGCGGACGAACTTGGCCAGCCCCTCCACCCAGGGCTATAGCCCACCCGTTTTTTGGCCATTTTTGCGGCGGTCGAACTTGGGGACGGGACCTTCGGGCGCTTATTTTTGCGCGCGGCTGTGCTCGCGGCCTATTTTTGGCACACGGAGGCACCTTGCAAAGTCTGGCCCCATTCCGTGTCTGGCGGACGAACCTGGCCAGCCCCTCCCCCCAAGGCTATAGCCCACCCGTTTTCTGGGCATTTTTGCGGCGGACGAACTTGGGGACCGGACCTTCGGGCCCTTATTTTCGGGCGCGGCTGTTCCCGCAGCCTATTTTTGGCACACGGAGGCCGCTCACAAAGACTGGCCCCATTCCGAGTCCGGCGGACGAACTTGGCCAGCCCCTCCCCCCAAGGCTATGGCCCACCCGTTTTTTCGGCATTTTTGCGGCGGACGAACTTGGGGACCGGACATTCGGGCCCTTATTTTTGGGCTCGGCTCTTCCCGCGGCCTATTTTTGGTACATGAAGGCCCCTCGTTAAATCTGGCCCAATTCCGAGTCCGGCGGACGAAGTTGGCCAGCCCCTCCCCCCAAGGCTATAGCCCACCCTTTTTTTCGGCATTTTTCTGGCAGACGAACTTGGGGACCGGACCTTCGGGTACTTATTTTTGGGCGGCTGTGCCCATGGCCTATTTTTGGCACAAGAAGGCCCCTCGCAAAGTCTGGCCCCATTCCGAGTCCGGCGGACGAACTTGGCCAGCCCCTCCCCCCAAGGCTATAGCCCACCCGTTTTTTTGACATTTTTGCGGCAGACGAACTTGGGGACCGGACCTTCGGGCGCTTATTTTTGGACGTGGCTGTGTCCGCGGTGTATTTTTTACACACGGAGGCCCCTCGCAAAGTCTGGCCCCATTCCAAGTCCAGCGGACGAACTTGGCCAGCCCCTCCCCCCAAGGCTATAGCCCACCCATTTTTTGGGCATTTTTGCGGCGGACGAACATGCGGACCGGACCTTCGGGCACTTGTTTTTGGGCGCGGCAGTGTCCACAGAGTATTTTGGGCGCACGGAGACCCCTCGTAAAGTCTGGCCCTATTCCGAGTTAGGGTTTAGGGTTTAGGGTTTAGGGTTTAGGGTTTTAGGGTTTTAGGGTTTAAGGGGTTTAGGGTTTAGGGTTTAGGGTTTTAGGGGTTAGGGTTTTAGGGTTTTAGGGTTTTAGGGTTTTAGGGTTTCGGGTTTAGGGTTTAGGGTTTAGGGTTTCGGGTTTCGGGTTTCGGGTTTCGGGTTTCGGGTTTCGGGTTTCGGGTTTCGGGTTTCGGGTTTCGGGTTTCGGGTTTAGGGTTTAGGGTTTAGGGTTTAGGGTTTAGGGTTTAGGGTTTAGGGTTTAGGGTTTAGGGTTTAGGGTTTAGGGTTTAGGGTTTAGGGTTTAGGGTTTTTTTTTTTTTTTTTTAAAACCACCAAGAAAGGTGGGGGGTTAGGCGGGACCCCTACCTGTCAAATAAATCCGAAAATGCGAAAGATACAAGGAGGGGGACATAAGCCAATACCTCCGAAGATAATGAAATACATAAGGAAAAAAATGAAAAATATGACTATCGTCGCACGTACGGAATCGACTGGGCGTCGGTGTGGAGGATACCCAATAAGCCGCTAGGCAGCTCCTGAGGGGAAGAAAAATGTCGGCTAGATCGATGAGAGCATGCCCAGTTGGCTAAGAAATCCGCTGCGGAAGTAGCCTCGCGAAGAACATGTCTCACCTGAATGGAGGCGGAAGATATCAGGCGACACGCCCGACGGAGAAGGTAAGAATAATCCCATCGGACTGGACCCTGGGAGTGAACCCATGAAACCACCGTAGCCGAGTCCGACTCTACCTCAAGGACCGAGTGGCCAAGCCGTGCTGCTAACTCCAAACCCTCGCAAACCGCCATGAGCTCAGCGTATAAGATGGGCTGGTGGCCCAAGAAGGAACCAAATGCGGCTAGGGCAACACCCCGATAATCCCGTAAGATGCCCCCGGAAGCAGCCATCCCAGGGTTGCCCCTCGAGCAACCATCCACTGTCAGCTTGACCACTCCAGGTGGTGGTCTCATCCAGGCAACAACTCGAACCGGTCTCACAGGCGGTACCAGAACTCTGAGTCCCTCTAAAAACCGAGAATCCAAGGCTCCCCGCAGTTGGGGAGGCTTGAAACCAAAAGCAGATCCAGCAAGTCGAAGGTCAGACCCAACCTGAAAGATGATAGCATCAATAGAAAAGGACTGTGAGTGAAACCGGTAGGCATTTCGGGCCTTCCAGACCTGCCACAGAATGAAGCAAGGCAGGAGGACCAACAAATGATCCCGGGAAGGGGCACGAAGTCTCCAGGTCAGAAGCAAAGCACGGGGAGATAGAAAATCAAGCTGTCGCAGCCCCAAAAACCGCTGGTAGTGGCCCCAAATATGGCGGGTCCTCGGGCAATCCAAAAAGAGGTGTCGAAGTGTCTCTGCTGCCCGACCGCACAAGCACCTAGAAACCATGTGAAATCCCCTCAAGCACAAGGCATCATCGGTGGCGAGATAACTGTGAAGGAGTCGCCAGAGAAAGAAAGATACTCTCGATGGGATGTGTCTCTGCCAGATAATGGAATAAACCTCTTCTCTCGGTCTAGTGCACCGCACAAGCTCCCAAGCGGTCCGTAAGTGAAAGGCGCCATCGGGGCTAAGATCCCAACAAAGCAAGTCTGGCTCAGCACAAGAAATAGGCACCAATAAAATCTGCTCCACAATAGATGAAGGTAGGATGTCCTCCAACTTACCTCTGTCCCAAACTGTACCCTGCCAATAAAAGGAAACCGGCCTCGAGGATGCTGCGGCGGGGTTAAACAAATATAAGGGGCAAGAGCCCAACCAACAATCATACCAGAAACTGCACTCTCCCTGCCCAACAAGCCAACGCTCATGGGGTCCAGCCGTATCACGAATCTCACAAAGGCGTCTCCAAAGGGGGGAGGCAGGATAACGAAACTGAATAACACCCGGATGCACGGATCGACAGTACTTGGACTTCATGAAGGAAGCCCAAAGAGAACTCTGCTGACGGAACCGCCACCAGAGTTTCATCTCAAAAGCCTCTGCCATATCATCGAAGGACCGAATGCCGAGACCGCCCTCATCAACGGGAAAACAAACTGCTGGCCATCTACACCAGTGGATCCGCCGACGCCCCTCGGAATCACCCCATAAAAAGCGGGTGAATAACCTCTCTAAGCTCTGGATCACCGTCGAGGGAGGACGGAGAACATGAAATAAATGCAAAGGTAAAGCAGACAGCACATGACGAATGAGAATCAGCTTCCCACCAAAGGAAAGTAATCGGTTGGCCCAGCCGGAGATCCTCTCCCTGACCTTCCGGACCATATCATCAAAATAAGAAATCTTGAGGCACCCGGTGAAGATCGGACACCCAAGATAAATGAAAGGGAGCTGTCGCCACTGAAAACCAGTAACTGAATGCACAATAGTTCGACAAGAAGCTGAAGCCGGATGCCCAATGTAGAAGCTGCTCTTGGTCTGACTAATCAACTGCCCCGAAACCGCCTGATAGCGAAGAAGGAAATCCATAACCCGCTGTAAACTACAGCGGCTCCCATTTGCAAAAATAACAATGTCATCCGCAAAGCTCAAATGGGAGATATCCGTAGGAGCAGCAGAACGGTACCTAATCGAAGGGTACCGAGAATACAAGTGGGCTAAACCGCGAGATAGAAACTCAGCTGCAATAATAAAGAGGCAAGGAGAAATGGGATCGCCCTGCCGAAGTCCCCTCTCGGACTGAAAATACCCGTGAATGGCTCCACTCACTAGCACCGAAAACCAAGGGCCGTAGACTGCTCTCCGAATCAGGGAAATCCAACGCTCCGAGAACCCAAAGCAACGAAGCATCTGGAGATTGAATGGCCAAGACATACGATCATAAGCCTTTTCCATATCGAGTTTCAACACCACATTGTGCCCGCGGGTACGACGGTTGAGATCGTGAGCGAGTTCCTGAACTAGAAGCACGTTATCATGAATCACTCGTCCGGGAACAAAACCACTCTGAGAAGGGGAGATAATCCGAGGCAGAATGGGTGACAGTCTCTGAACGAGCAACTTGGTGATAACCTTGTTGCTCACGTT